>QNGE01008607.1:0-16049 GCA_008508345.1 Paragonimus westermani | reverse complement strand
GCCGTCACACCACGTCAAGGTCCAGTCTCACCGTGACGGTAGCAAGCTATTTCTGTGATACGAGCCAAAGCAAGGCATAGTGAGGGAATGGATATTACCTCATCACGATACTAAGAAATCTGTTAGGATAAACACATGCGTCGGGTTGAGAGGCATCAGAAAAGCACACTGTAAAACATCATGAGAAAAAGGCAAACCGGTGGACTCGAAATTGAAAGTTAGTGAATGATGACCAGGAGAGTTGAGAAAACTGATAAGTAACAGTATGCAGCGACAAGACGGTCATAAGACGTGTGCGTCAGTTGTACGATAGCAGTAGAAACGCCAATGAATTTCTAACACAGCCCACAGGTGATTAGTCAAAATACACGCACCTTCCATCGTTTTACAGTTACAACTGAAAGGATTCACTCGGACGCTGCAAACTACCCGCACAAATGCCCACCACAACCCTATTCTGTTTCCACGAGCAGCGCTCACAAGTACACACAATGTGCATGACTGACGGTGTCAAGGTGGCAACAAACAAAAAATACTCTGGGAGTCAAACTGAACTTACCAGAAATCGTAAAAAGTATGCACATCCTCAATAAGTGTTCTCGGTGATCCCAGACAAGGGACCGGCTGTTTTTTGGACCAGCGAGCCTTGCGAGCAAAAAATTCGCGTAGCGTACCGAAATAATCAGCCTTGATTTCTGCTAAGGTAGGAACTGAGTCGTCAACAGCTACCGGGTCTATACTGTCATAAGCGTGCCGTTTAGCCGGATTTCCCAGAATTTCATATGCTGAAGAGTGGTGTGTAATGGAAAAGAAATCAACTGAAACATAACGTGTGGATACAGCGCGAGTGGTAGGCACAAAAAATAATGGGGGGAATTACAACTCCTATTCTAAGAGAACTGGAACGAGGGTGTCCTCAGAATGCGGTCGAGGAATGCAGGTCGTGCACGAAATAACGAAGAGACAATGACGGACGATAAGTGGTAGTGATATCACAAAGTAACGGGTTTATGACTGAAGTTCAAGTTTAACAAAAAAGACAAGCAGTTCCTTTGAGGGTACAATGTGATCTATTCAGTCTTGACACCATCGGGCATTTGACTCCATACAACATGCTAGGTCACGTGCAGGGCGAGTGCTATAAAACAGCTCTAGCCTAGATAGTGGAGACTGAAACGGTCCGTAATTCTGCGGTTGGGAGTGGACGTCGATGCCATTTGGTTTTGAAGGTACAATGGGGTGGCGAGTGTTATTTCGTCAACATAGGTACACGGAGCTCACAGATAACTCGCCGCCCAAACTGCGCATAGAAATCCGGAAATTGTCAACCACAGACAAATCCACCCTTCGTACATCAGGGTTTTTAGCTACGGGATGCAAGGAACCTTAAAAGTTGCTTATCACCATTTTAGTACTGACGGCAGTGCTAAGAAGAGCAAGCTCCAGTTTAGAAACAGCGGAGAAGGAAGAGGTGGTATCTAAATGATGTCCTTTCTCCAAAACAACGTCCGGGTGTCATGAGCAACGTACTAAATGAGTACTGGCAGAACCATGTCATGTAACATTACACCTGTGGTCGTAATGGAAGAAGTGCAAACTTGACCCATAAGAGAGCAAAGCCACTGATGGTCACCCGCAACAGTTTCCTATGGTATTAAGATGAACACATTCTGAAATTCATGCGTACCCGTTGACGATCCTTTTTCTGGAGCGATCGAAGTAACATGATATACATTACAGTACCGTGAAAAAGCTTGTGTGGCATTTTTAATAACCCGAATGGGAAAGGTGAGTCCACTACAAGCTGATAGCCGTATCGCTCATCTACCACTCAGTCTCGCTTATTACACAGCTGACTCCGAAATCTGGAGAAGCGTGGCAAGGCATTGCACCAGCTCCATCAAAGGCCTATGAAATAACACGAAAAATCATACAGTATATTGGCATGAATTTGCTACCTGTCATCAAATGTAGGAGTCAAAACACTGACTTAAAAGACTACACCACTCAAGAGAACAGTAGCTCCGATAACCCACAAGAAGGGGTTGATGACATGCCGAACGACTGAAAAAAGGACTTGAAGGTTCAACAGTAATTAGAAATTCGCTCATACTATGGTGCACGCATTATCCTGGCCAAGCCGATACCGAAAATCCCATTTGCACGAGCATGCAGACAGACTGGTAAACCACGAAAGATATGCGTAGCGAGGACCAATTCACTAGTGAGCAAACCATTGTGCGAATCAAAAACATTCGGAGTCTGAGTAAAGAGCGAAGAAATCAACGAATAACCACAGATGCTATCAGAGTTAGAATAAAGCACGAGGTTTCCGAGTCAGCAACCAAGACACTGAATCGAAATATGAAGTGTTCAATCGAGATTACCCTCACAAAGATAATTCGGCGACACTTGACGCACACCTCACTCGGGATACTGGATGGTAACGTCCAACGTAGCCATGAGTAAACAAACAAGCTACCTTTATAATATCAAAATTACCAATAGTAATGCAGGAAAAATAATCATGAGACTCATCCTTGACGACCTCTCCCTTCGAACGTCGCTTGTCGGGATGATGAGCAAGCAGTTTTCGTCTATCTGTTAGAAAAAACGATTGGAGTAGTATGAATAGCGAAATTACGTACATGCGGTACGAATTTCCTCAGCGCTAGCCATGTGACGAATGTTCTTAAGTCCCAAAATAGCATAATAATCATGGGTTTTCCAGTCTTTAGGGTCCAACGATATCAAGTAGCTCTCTTCATCAGAATTTGATTCTATTTGTTCGTAAACGGTGTAGCCAACGAAATCTCTAATAAGAGCCACATGCGGATGTATTTCGTAGGGAACAATTTCCAGCGGATGTACTTAAAGTAACCAAAATCGGCAAAAGTTCATCTTACCAGATACCATAGTCTTCTATGCCGTTAGCGAAAACAGACAAATATGTGTAATTCACGGGCGATCCTGAAATTCATCAGAGTATGAGAAAGTATGTAATCAGTACCAATGACAACAATACACCCGTGTTTGACATTAGTATGCTGTCACAGAACCACGGAAGAAAAATAAGCTCTAGTTTAAAGGTAACAGAAGTGACGGAGATTAGGTTTTGGCAAAGCATTTACGCCCAAAATCAAACATCTGATATTCATGTGTTGACAACTTGGAAATAACCAAGACTGTACGAAAAAATCTTGGTGAGGTTAACCATCCTGTCTCACCAACCGCGCTTACATTGCCACATATAAGTCTACTGTTGCCGTCACAAAAACCTCAAGAGTTTTACCATTAAACGCTAGCTTTTTGTAAGCACAATAGTATTGCAGAAGCACTTTGAGGCAGAAAAGTCCAACCTGAAGTGTACGCCAGAGAGCGAAGTATTGTTCAACATCATGTATAGCCCCTTAAAATGGTAAAACAGCAACAGTATACACAAGACCAGTAGATCTGTCAGCTAAAAGGTCTACGTCCTGATCTGAGTGGGTCATCAATTTTGCAAACAAAGTGGTTGACATCTGTTTCGAGCTTGTTACCACATCAATCGCGGAAAACAACTCACACTATCCAACAACCCTGATCAATACGCCCCCGTAGTCTAGTGAATAATAACGCTTATGAGGCCCAACAAGGATGAAGCAATTATTCGTCATTTCCCTGATGATCACTAGAATCCGATAGTTACAAACATCTCGAATGGTTATGAGGCTGTAGTGGATCCGGACAGTTGACAGGCCAACCACAAAGGGTTGGTCGATTTCGATATCTGAGAATGAAGAGTAGTTACGGAAAGCAACTGACCATTTCATGCATAACAAAACTGAACGAACGCGGCCAACGTGGACGGCCTTGGCGAACACTACACTTGACAGTGAAATTGTCAGACTATTTGCCGTCGACCTCAGCCCGGGTAGATTTATCGGATTAACGGACCACGAGAATGTTCAAATAGGCCCTGTGATTGGGCTGATGACGCTTTACTTTCACCTACAGCTTGGTTGTTTGTTTTCAAGGTGTAGGTACCCTGATTTTGAATGTTTCAATATACACGTAGCTATTTTTTGATGTTTAGGTTCCTTCCTCTCATTCTTTTTTCTTCCCTTCCTATACAGGATTTGCCATTTTCCGCGTGACTGTGTGATAGTTAAGCAGTGTGACCCACTGATGTATTGCTACCTGTGATGATGACGATGATTACGAATAAGCAGTTCTGAAAGAAAACTTGCATTTTTGAGGCCACACGCACCTTCGCGGCGGGGATAAATCAAAGTTGGCAGACAGTACGTAGAACATTGTTCCAGAGCTTGGCGAACAGCAAAAATCTATTTGTATACATCCACGTATCGTGTGAAATTTAGCCCGTTCATCCCGAATGTCTGCATCTCGGACTGAAGATAATGGATCAAAGAAATGTGATGTTCCTGAAGACTGATTTTTAACCATGAGAACCACTATCGAATGGTTCCAATTCAAAGGACTTTATGGAAGTCAACACGAGTCAACAACTTCCCTGAAATGTGTCGGTATGAGATCGTTTTAGCAAACGATCTTAGTAAGTTCGAGAGAAGACGACATTTCGGGACTCAGTCTGAAGAAAATCAACGTATCCCCTCTGTATACGAGGTTTGTGTGGAGTGCCAACCCTTCAAAAAGTAGTAGCCACATTCCGGAGTCTCTGAATATAACTCAAAGAGGCGGTACTTATACTACAAGTGAACGACATGTAAAGAGAAAAAACTGACGAAATATTCGTTAGTTTGCTAATAATCCGAAAATATCCCTAACTATAAGAAGCCCACCACAGAACGACGTCGGGATGATGTAGTGCAAGACGTCCGCAAAAGAGATTTGCAATCGAACCAACCATCCGGTGGTACGTCGTAGGACGCCAACCAAGTCATCAGGAAGTATTGACCGACAAAAGTCCTTCTTAGTGTCAAAACAGCTAACGTCCATAACACCAACCACACCTGATGCCTGGTCTAGCCTCTAGATTTAGGCACGGTGAACTTCTGCATGCTTTGTATGTGACACGATTCTTTTTGTTCATCTCATCAGCGAGACGTGCTTTCCTGTACTTTTCAGGACGATGCTGTAATAAAAGATCACCGCTCATGACAGTATAATTCATCCAAATCCAGACCTCTGTCCATGCAGTTAATTACAAGATAACTGCCTCTGAATAGTCCCCGGTGAAGTATATCGGAGGGGCGCATATTATTTAGACTTAACTTATGATGACTACATGCTCGATTTTCCCAGGTAGTCGGAAAAGCATTAATCGATTGTTGCTATTCTTGTATAGAATAGCCATCCTAGCCCAAGGCTGATGTTCTTACCCGAATGGAGTCGGGTCTCATAAGTCGTGGCGTGCCGTCGTACCGTACACAAGTCAAGCAATTTTCCTCTGAGAACGCATTTCCCACTCACCAATGCCTATATAAATTTATGTATACATACACATTACAGCATATATATATATATATATATATATATATAAGAAGTTTCTTGATGTGCCTACGATACGAAGGCCTAACAGCATTGAGAACAGCCAACTCCACTAGATACATAAAGAGTCAAACATACCGCAGAAAAAATCTCAGAAATATGTATGGGTACTGTAACAGCCTGTCAACTGATATACATCAACTGACAGCCTTATATGTTCCCCCTTTTCTCATTCCAACTACCGTACTATCGTTAGACGACTAAAACCTAATTCGTATGCAAAAAACCTTTTTAGTTCACACTCAACAGTTGTGTTGCTCACACAATTTATCCAACCGATAATTTCCAAATAGAAGACTTCCTGTAACGACAACGCTTCGACACCCATTTATGTATAAAAGCGTCTCGGAAAAAGTCGATTCAGTGATCAAAATGGCGACGGAGATCAGTTGCTCCTGAACAAAATCAAAATAACAACTCGAGACGCGCCCATACAAGGAATGCAATCCAACAGCGTACGTCAACGGCTCCTGGAGAATAGGTCACTAGACCTACAGTCTGCTTTCAAACAGGCCCGGTGTCACGAGATACTCTACCTCATTCCCTTCATTCGCCTGCCACGCTTAAACTCAAAAATCTAGCAGCACCCTCGCACCTGTTCTTCTAATAGTAGTGTCACATCTAATTTGCCGATACTTTCGTTGTGACACCCAGAAAGAGAGTCAATGAATGTGACCTCCGGCCCGATAGTATTAGTCTGTAATTCGGGTATCGTATCAGATTCGATCTCATTCGAGGCAAGTTTTATCAAAAAATCGGCAGGTATCATCGAGGGATGAATAAATAAACAGCCTTTCCGGAGGTAGGTGACGATTGGTCATCGCCTCTTCTTCTGGCCGTAGAGACGGGTGTGAGCACAATGGGGGTTGCACTCGGGTAGCTCAATCCTACCAATTAAGAGGTCATAACTGAAGATCTCAGATGATGTCACGTGAAGACAGGTCATGGAACGGTGAGCCAACCCGGTAAAAAGACGCTTAAATCCGATGTTCTTTTATGGGAAGGTAGCCATTCGTGTTGAGTTGCGTTCTTTGCTGTATACAAGAGAGAGCGTGTGGAATACAAAGCGTCCAGCAGTACAGAGTTCCAGTGAACGCGGAACAAACTTTTTTTCGCCGCGAGTAGTATCGCTCGTCAAAGCGTGTCGTCGAGCCTCTCACCTTGCCTGCTTGCTTTGGGGTTGTAAACCGTAACTGGTGACAATATCTTTGCTATGCAGAAAACTCTCCAGTGCTTCAGACAAAGGCGAGGCCTCGATCTTAATGCATGTAAGAGGACAGGCTAAATATCGAAAACATCTGGCCAAGATACGTGACGGTGGATGTTGTCATGTCCAAACAGGGAGAAGAGAAAGGAATGTTAAATATTCACCAGTAATAAGTACCCGTTATTGGCGACAGATAGAGGAGGACCTTTAAAGTTGACACCCAATCCCCAGAAATGCTCAGCTGATCTATTGAAGATTTCGTTAAGTGAGATGTACACCCTTGGCTTTAACTCCACTAGTTCCGAACAACGTGAAATGACAGATTTCGCCTGTGTAGCAGAATAGGGCAGGTTTTAGAACATGAAATACACCAATCGAACACCCCCTGGATGATAACAAATCACGCAGCATCTTCAGAGACATGTTGCGGACAGTTGATTAATAATGTGTGTGGACTAATGCATCGGCGACTCAGTTCTCTTTTCTGAACGATAAGTAACGTTAACTTATGGCATGAAAGTTCGAGAGGCTAACGTTGAATTTTGACACTACCACTCACTCCATGTGAACAACTGATGTATCGCTGACTATGATGATGATGACGTTGCTGATCATTCTATGGTGCTGAAAGTCATACAGAAAACATTTCCAAACAACTATCAATCGGAAATGGTTTTCTGGTAATTGATTCCACTTTTGGGGACCAACTATAGCATAAGCTTCCTTCTCGGTGAAAGGACGTCTTTCGCTCAGTAACTAATTTCTGGAGGAAGACGTCATGAGTCTCCCATTCTGCGGTAGAGTAGCAGCGACAGCAATGCCTGAAGAACCAGTCTCCACAACTGAAGGTGAATGGCGGCCGGCAGTGGCGACTACTAGTTTCGTTAGATCGTTTATGAATGACTCAAATGATACATGTGAGGCAGAGTTCGTGTGGCAGAGTTTAGTTTTTGACCAGCGGATAAGTTTTCTTGGAGAATTCAATGATACACAGAGAATAAACCTGTAACGCGTCGTTGTGATTTGAAATCTCATGGTAATTGTAAATCGTGGGGCGACAGTGGTCGTTCTGCATCTAGATTGATCAAGCGGTACGAAAGTTCGTACCCCACTCGCTTTAATATTCGGGCAGCAACGACATTCCTTTTCGTCGATTAACCTATAATTCTTGGAAACTTCAAAAAGCTTTGCCAGATACTTTTACGGTCCTTCCCATTCACATCGCACACGAATGTATTGCCCACGCAAATAAATGAGGCGTGTAATCTTTCGCTGAAAACATACAACACCGCTGATCACTCCAAACGGCATACGGCGAAGTTTGTAAAGATTTCCACCAGCTTTCAAGGCAGAGTATAGCTTCTGCACTTTCCTAATAGGCCTTTGATGATATGCGTTCTGTAAATTCTGAGAGCTGAAAGTTACTCAAGTTACGTCTGTCTAGAGAATAGCTTCTGCTTGGAGAGCATTCGCCCACCCCGCCCTTGGCATTCCAATTACCCATTTGAAATAGGGTTTTGCACAATTAGCGCACCAATCACGCTAACACCTGAGAGGTTCATTCAATCAGTTGCCTTGCTCGTCCACTTCACCGAAAGTTCATTCACGTTTCCGTGGTAGCCGCAAGCCTACAAACACAACGAGCGCAGAACCAATTAAGGGGACCATGATTGGGGTGGGGCTTAAACACACTGAGAGATAGTTTGGTACATTTTTGGTGGTAGCAGATTTCGAAGGTGTCATCCTAAATCCCTAAACTGACCAGCTCCGCCCTACATTTGTCTTTCCGAAAGGAATATTCCAGATCCCACAGCCTTCCGATATTTATTGTTCACGTCAGTAACGATGCGACATTTTGCAGCAACAAGTGGTAATGCAATAAAAAAATTTCGACACCATAACGGCTACCTTCTTATCGGCAAGTCACGATAAAAATAATCCGCAACTAAACGACAATTTTCAATTTCAAAGTCGGGATTTCATGAGGGTCTACGCTTGTTAAAAGCCCGACGTTTGACCGGGGTGGTTTAAAGAGTGACCAGACTGCGTTTTCTGTCAATGCAATGCGCTCGAGCAGCGACCCAAGTGAGAGGATGAAAAGTGAGCACACGTAAATCGTATTCACCCCGAAGGGAAGAACTAAACTCGTACGCCAAACTAGTGCATAATGGAAAACAGGCTATTCTGACAAGTTCCCAGGTCACATTCGAATACATCCACTCTCGAGACTTCCACAGTCTTTGCGGGTAATTTATTCCATGAATTGGCCACCCAAGTGATAGAAGCTAAAACGAACAGCCAATCTGGCGCTCATTTTCTTGTCTGTGAATCTATGGCCCCCTTAAACCTCGCTTCTGTTGCATTACAGACAAACAGACCAGAGGAAGTGAATGATTTCGCATATCACAATAAGATCCCATCTCACTCTGTTTCGCTTCAACGAGAATAAGTTCAGTGATCTCAGACGGTCATGATAGCTTAGACTCCACATACCCCATACCAACTATGCGGCGAACTTTTGTTCCTTTCGGAAAATAGCAATGTTCCTTTTGAGACTAATCTTGTGCACAGTATTCCTAATGACAACTACCTATGGCTGAATACAACGGAACGAACACCGCTGGACATGGGTCAACGACCGCCAACAAGGCGATCGCCGTGTTTTAGTCGCAATTGCAGTACACTGGACAGATGAGTGCTGTGAATTTGAATATTCAAATCCCTCGTTTGCCGTC
Source organism: Paragonimus westermani (assembly GCA_008508345.1). Taxonomy (NCBI): domain Eukaryota; kingdom Metazoa; phylum Platyhelminthes; class Trematoda; order Plagiorchiida; family Troglotrematidae; genus Paragonimus; species Paragonimus westermani. Next base: position 6,596 of record QNGE01008607.1, on the reverse strand, counting down.
TTGCTGCCAATTCGATCGTTCGACTACGTGCGTCCTCAAGAGACATAAGTGTCGAGTGAAGAGCGCAGGACAAGATATGGCTCACTGGGAACTGTATACTACAAGAGACATCCCGGTTTCCCGGAGCTCCCAGCCCAACTGCCTGGGGTCGACATAATCAAAAGGTTACTGAAAGTTTAGGTAGCATACCTCATTCAAATTTCTGCGGTAGCGCCTAAAACACCAGGGAACTGACGTTCAGGAGACAAAAAATTTCTCCACATGAAGAGACCTACAGCTCCTCTCTCAAATACGTCCAAAATTTTACAGACAAAGTTGTTCAGATTTGCTGGTAGACGATAACCGATCGATTAGCATCTTCGAAGTCGGGGGTTATGGTGACTTTCTACATCGGTATGCAATGTGAAATTGAACATATGAGCAAAAGGGGAAGCCAGAACTTTTGCCAAAAGTTGTAGGTCAGCCGGGTGAACGCTGTCTGGTCCTGCTGACTTCACGCAGTTGAGCAAGATTGTCGCTCGCCAAACTCCATGAAGCGTGACATCCCAATATGCCACTGGAATTAAGAAGGGGCTAAGGTACTCACTGTCCGAGCGACAAACATTTTGAAACTGTGATATGAACGCGACAGCCACATCTTTATCGGTCGATATGGTTCCTGCACTATAGGAAAGCTTAGTTCCAGGTCCTTTTCTTGAGGATCTGAATTGGAAATAACCATAAAACCGTCTAGGGCCCTCTTTGGCGTCACAAGCCAGATTGACCTCAGATATCAGATGAGCATCCGTTGCAATCTTGACTGCTTCGCCTAGAGCAAGCAATATGTTTGCGCTGAAACGCTCTCTTGACCATAGAATCAATCCATGGCTTCTAGCCTTTTCTTCTAAATTGCCTGTGAAGGACGTTCCTTTTCTGCACACACACAAAACCCGAGGTTACTAACGTAGCTCAATCCCGAAATATGAGAAGTCGATTTCTGGTGCAGTCAAGCCTTCCAGAGGGAATAAGCGAAGCCTGATTAAAATGCTGGCTGGAATGACTTTAATGTTTCGTCCTTTTCTGGTGTCATTCTTGGGATTTCATACACCCAGTAGCCACCAACGGAGGTTGATATAAATAAGGCTGGCAGTAGTTTGAATAATCAGGCAGCTGTAGTTCAGTTGAATTGGTGACTGTCATTAGAGCTTCGGATCAGTAATAAACAATCAATTCCAGCGGCGTTGCTACGACCATCGCGAAGCCATTGAAAATCATACACTCAGCCCCACACTCTATTTCTTCCCTGAACCACATTTCAGTTGGCATGCAGATACCTGCGGGGAGCATGAGTGTTTGCAGTTCGTCTGCTTTGTTGAATAGGCTGCATACATTCGCCAGCATACCATTCAACCCTGGCGAACTGACCTTGGGACACCCCAGAGATTCGGTCACACCCATTCCCTCGGAGGTTTCCTCCAACGGACGGGTCCGTTTGTCGTAGGATGCAAATACCTTGTTTCATCGTTAGTCGGCTCGATGAGGTTGATGAACTGTCGTTTTGTTTTCCGGAAACCAGCCGGCTGTGTGGCTACATCTGTGCCAAGACGTCCGCTCCCGTTGTTGGTATAGCTGATATCATCACATACGGGTCAAATTTATGAATCATAGCAGTCCCGTGTGACGCCTGTCAGGCATTTTCAGAGTCACCGTACCGGCTCTAGCCTATACCAGATGAACAGTGTGACCACAAAATTCGACCACAAACCGCCTAGGACGTTTAGTTTTTGCTCGGGAGTCCAGTTACTGGGCCTGAGCGCTTAGTGCCAATTTGGCGCTGTAGGTACCCCGGCGTTTCGCAGCACACTTGATGCTAGTTGTCTTATGTCTTGTATGATCTGCTTATGATAAGTCTCTGAAGGGACTCACAATACTTGATGCCCTAGTAGCACATTAAGGCGGTCAACCGTCTCTTGGATCTTTCAATAATCAATACACCCAGTTCCAGTCAGTTCATGTGTTACAATATCCAGCGGACGTCTGTTGGTCTGAAAAACTCGTTGAAAACAGCGTAGCACCGCTCTGAAAAATTACAGCAAGAACAGAGTAGGGTTACGAATCTAACAAGGTTTTAATTAAAGGTGAATCTAACGACGGTTTAAAGCACCTCTAGAGGAGCAAATAACGATCTCAGAAGGGAGGTCGTCTTAGTGGTTGATAAACCTGTAAGAAAGGGATTTCGGTCCAATGAAGGTAAAGGGAGGGACCTTGTAAAGCTTGTTGTCACAACCCTGTCGGTTACTATCAGCTTATAAACAAACCACTACGTGAGCACTATGCTAAAAAGTAGTGAGTAAGGATTACGTCACCGTGGAGCCTTTGAAGTTCAAGTGGGTGCGGATCAAGAATCTCGAGTCGTGACTCAGAATTCATATGCTGCAGGCCAGTGACTGGCTTGGTAGCCGCCAGCTGAACACGCTCAGTAACGAGTATGTCTTCCTTCAGTCCGGTAGACACGACTCGACTGGCTTACTCAAGCAGCGGTCCTACATAAACCCGTGGTGATTGAAATCCTCTCTTGTCTAGGCTGGGGAACGTCCATTATATCATTCACAAAGTAGTGAACCCTTTTCCCGCGTCAGCTCTTGATGGTATGCAAAAAATGTTAGACGACATCCAGATGTCCAGATCTTTCTTCAGATCGATTTTCATGATATCCACTGTACTGAGTGCACTATGAAGCAAGAAGGCACTACCAGAATGACATGTGTGCGTACTTACTGTCATGTAGGGGAAGGCTACAGTAGTTTGACCACCGCTTAACCGAGTCGGGATCCATTTGCAGTGCATTGGGATCACTGGCATTCCAGATTTCTAGGTCTCCAACGTAAAGAATGATGCTGGAAGTATTGTGTGGAATGTTGTAAATGTAACCAAGAGACGGAAGAGTACCGAGCACTGACCCTTGAGGAAGCGCCGCAGAAATCAGGGAGGTAGAAGAAATGTGTGACCTAGCATTGACTCCAGAAGTTCCGTCATTAAAAAAGGAGGTAATCTAGCGGAAAACCTCTCCTTGGATGCCACAGGCATCCAGCTCACGTACGAAGACCAAGTGGAACACAGCGGAATCAAAGAAAATAACGTCCAACATGAGGTTGCTGTCCTTTGGTTCCTTCGGACCATCCATGAAGATTTTCACATTTGTTATGTACGGCCGATTAGAAAGGAAGCCATGCTGCGTGGCAGAAAATACTATTCCCCAGGAGGTGGATCGGGATGGGGCGTTTCAGCAGGCACTCCGTTATTTTGGATGAAATACCAGCAAGGTCGAATGGCCGACAGATAGCAGGGAAGTGCCGGCCTCTTGTCTTGAAAATTGATGTGACCATGACTTCTTTTCATGCGCTAGGGAGAACACCCGTTTAAAGTGATTGTTTGAAGAGCTTGTGTAAGGGTTCTGCACGACTAACCGTTGCTTCTTTGGTAATCCTGGGGTGAATCTTACTTGGGCCCATCGTACTGTGCGGATCGAATTTGAACGAGTTCCGACGTCTATAGACGTACTAGCTAGTATGGAACAGCCAGCAGTAATGGGCGGCTGTCGAAAGCTTCAGAGAGGTAGGATAGATCGTTAGTCCGACGGTGCAACGTTGTACACCACCGACGTGCCCCTTGAATGGCTCAGCAACCATCTACGGGTTGAACAGTCTCTCTGTCCGGCAGTCGTGGTGAACTAGCTGAAAACTTATTTGTTCTCAATCGACGCACATATCTAAATGAGAGATTTCTGTTGGCACCAGCCCTCAACAAGACCCCTCCTTGTACGAACTTACTGTGCCCACGGATGTTTCCTTTACACAGCAGTGACCAACCATCGTGTGGCTTCTCCAAGGATTCTGGGTGTAACCGTTTTTTATTGCTTGCCTGTTCTGTACACATGATTCTGTATACGCTTGCTATATAAAGCCTGATATGAACTCGTTAACACTTTCTTCAGCCGTGCAACCAATTGCACACAGTGAATGTTTGCTCCTCTTCTAACGACTCATCCGTTATTCCGTTCTTCACGGTCGTTTAACTTTGACCTTTTTCGGGCGTTGTTTAATGCACTCAAAGTTTCCAGGCACTTCTCGTTCGGCGCGCTTTTTAGTGCGGCTGAGTAGGCTAGAGCCCACCGCGCGCTTCTCTTCTTTCTTCACTTGGTTGCTGCCGTTGTTCTCAGATTAGGCTAGAACTAACTGCTTATCATATTTTTTAACAGTGCTGGAAATACACGGTTCGTTTCCAAACCCTAACGCGTTCTTCTAAATCGATGCCCGATGGGACTACGTTTCAACTGCTCTTCAAGGAAGACGTTTTAAATTGTTAGTGGACGAGGGTTGAGCAAATACCCACTTGTCCAGTGCAACGCCCATTTCGAACAGCGTGAAATGAGTTCAAGTCCTCTAGGTTGCCTGTAAGCTTGTGCTTCGCGAACAGATGAGAACGATCATCACAGAGATGTGGTCGTGGAGATGGGCGAGAAGAGACGGTAAATACATGTCTAAATCAACCCACTTTTGAAGTGCGTTCTGATACGCGTGAAAATTCATGTGGACTTGCAGGTTCACAGTCGCAATCAAGAGGGAGTGGACCAAGACGGCTTCTCGTGCCGTTCAATTCAGCCTGAGTGAAGTTTCCAACTGCAAACTTTCTTGTTGGCTGTTGCAACCAGTAGCCGCTTGTAGTGACCTGGAGACACCCCCGTTTTGCCTGCTGTACGATGTGTAAAATCCTTCCTAAAATCTTAGCTCACATTGTACACAGGACCTTAAGGATCTTTGCCTGCCGTCTGCCTGATGCATGAGGTCGCGTTTGATTGTTGGCATGCTTGTCGGTGTATGCGCGCCAAGCGCTACACACGCTTTTCCGGCTTGCTCGTGCGCTCGACGGTCGGATCCTCATCCTCCCTAGCTGTTCGCGTATCGGTGTCGCCTAGCTCTGATCGAGACCATTTGTACTTATCGCATAATATATTTACGGTCTCGCAATTATTTGTATTTTCATTTCGCGTCTGGTATTTCTGCGCACACTTGAGGAAACGTTAAGTTAGTGCACGTACGCACTAAAACTGACCTATACGGTTCTTTGCCGTGTATCAGTGCATGGAGGTGCCATCTTATCAAATACTTGAAGAGGTTGCAGTTTGTCTAATGCATTCGAAGGACTTCTCACCCACCCAAACAATACGGCACTCATTGGACGTGAACTGAAAACTGCGGAGAACGAAGCCAGATTGTCTCCTAGGGCGATCTCGGCTGCTGCTATATCCGATTTTAAGCACGTATGCGCACGGTGTGATCCTCTGATCTCACTGATACAAGAACTGGATATCATTCCTCCGTCCACCTTGAATCCTGGGGACCGAACGGAACTAAACTGGTTGACTCAATTAATGAGATATTGCCGTACTCACAGTTATTATGGGGGATTCTTCAATCTGTCCGCCTTTCGTCGCTGCGAAATTACTGTGGGATCCGGAACTTAATCCAACCTATCGGATGCAGTTGTTCCGCATTGACGGCATTACCGAAGGACAAAGCACTCCCGCTATTAAACCAGTGGTTAATCCAAGGCCTCCACTACACGTTCGGAGCTTATGCAGAAATCCAACAGTGGATCTGCCAATTCCCAGTTTCAAGATTGATGAATACTACAACTGAGATCGAAATGTAGCGACCCGGAAATTTCACTGACCTGTCTGCTGTACGATGTGTACAGTTTCAAAACTCAGTTGTACATCACGTGGTCCATAAACAGAGTTTCCGTGGGTGTCCAGCAATGCGTATTGTTCGTGATGGTTATAACCATCCACTCCTATAGAAGTGAATTACCACTTCACCGGTTGCTGTATGCAAAGGCCCATAAGGTGTTCTTTGGGAACACCGAATGTAGGCAGGATTACTGAGAAAAAATTTCAGTTTCATAAAAACTGAAAACTCACAAGAATGTACTATGGTATAGCCCAGAGTGTGGCAGGGAACGTCAAACCGTTGTAGGTCGTACACATTCAGTTAACACCCCTATGCCTTGTGTACCTTACTAAGCCCATATGCCCCAACCATGTAGCTGTAGCCAACACCTTGTATTGTAACAGGCAAGCCGTTACACTCGTAAACCCACTTTGTGTAACGCGAGACAGCGTTCTTCCGAAGTAAGGGTTCCAAAGATAGTCATGTAAAAGGAGACAGCAGAAACAGACACTAGCCAAAGGCTCCGTAAGACGTGCACATGACTTACACAATCTAAAACCAAAATGGTGTCGACGGCACGCTGCGTCGCGCTATTTCCAGTTAGCCTGCCTTGGTGGGTGGCTAGTGGCAGCAAAGAGCAATCTGATTGGTTGAAGATGTTGATGGCGCCTGTTTAAAAAGTGGATGAAGGTGGAGCTTCACGATGAACCTACAAGCTGTGTGCATTGAACACAGGGAAACCGCCTGAAATGTCGTCCTTCTTCAAAGCTACCACTGTTCAAGCAACACGCATACGATCAAATTTGACCTTCTGCGCGGGTAACTCGAAATCTGGTTTAAATTTCATCGGTGTCATTGTCTATTCATATTTTTGCTATCTTGGTGCCC
>QNGE01008606.1:0-16051 GCA_008508345.1 Paragonimus westermani | reverse complement strand
ATTTGCTGCAGTGAACCCGAAAGAAATGCTGAAAAAATGGATAAATAATCGGGCTCTCCGAATTGTAGAGGACTGATACGTTTCTGCCCAGAATCGCGCCTATTCTTCACAACAATTGAATCAGAAATAACCGATTATAGGACAACGACGTTTATTGCAAAGAGACCCGGAAAGCGAGTTGTAAGCAAAACACAACAGAAGCAAAGCGCGACAGACCAGTAGCTAGCGACCGGAAGGCGCAAGTGCAATTGGGACCTTGGGCAGTGGAACCAACGAGAAAATCCATACATGCAACCAAACAATATGAGTAGTGTCAACGGGCAAAATAAATAGCTAAATAGTTGGAATACGTGGCAAACCAAGAATGTCTTTACGCAGCGCCTGTAAACTCTGGGCCAAACAAGCAACCAGTTTGGATCCGAAGAGGAGGACGGAGGTATTGGCGAGTTTCTTGTTAACAGGAGACGCAACTCCCCCTTCATTTTCGCGGACTATTTCTCAACGTTGTTCCTGATAGAGGCCGGTCGGATGGACCAGCTACTAGTGCGAACGCACAAATGGCGTTCTGAGTGTGAAGTAACAACGGGCTGGAAAGTATACCTTCCAAAGTTCGGCAGGCAGCTTACGTACAGTTTAGTACGATCGCCACGCTACTTCGGTTCAGTTAGAAACAGTGCAGTGGGGTGGACAGAAACAACTTCTTATGGCTTTCGGTTATAGAATGTAACATATTACTCGTTCTTACGTCGTCCTATGTGCGCCAAAAATGAGAACAGCCTTGTGAGGGCGTCATTCACAATCACTTTCAGAGTCAACACCTAATCGGCCAATGTGTGCAAAATTTCGCAAAATGGGAGAACAGCGCAAAGTTCGTATAGCTAACGCTGGTGGGATCTCTGGTATGCAGGTTTACTTCGTAACATTGTCAGTATTTTGTTGAAGTGCAATAACAGTATAGCAGGTTGTAAATTGTTGTTCCATCCACGCCTGCAAAACGCCGTCAGTTTGATTATTGTTAGGATAGGAGGTCATACTTTCCATTCCGAAAAATGTGATGAACGCATTTATACAACCCGAAAAGGTGGTCGATCCCTGCAGTGAGTAGTTTCGTAAAAATATCGCGGAAAGGTTTCGTCAGCAAACCATTTTGCTGATCGCCTTCGATGTATTCCAATTTCCTCATTTATACTGCCGGCTTAGAATCAGAGGGCTTCAGGCACCTGGCCTAAAATTATGACATCGATATTTTCAAAAACACTCAAAAATGGGGGTTGCGCCAAAATGATCGTTTACCACTTGGAACGGCCTTCAAACATAACATGCAAAATGGCATGGTTGTCGAAGCTGAGACTCCTTCGCTTTGAAGGATTTCTTTGAGGCCGCTCGGCGTCATTTTCTGGGGGAATCTCATCACACCCGTGTGCTGAGGTTTTGGAGTCTATCAAGGAACCTCCGCCCAATTTAGAGGCCCCTGATATCTAATGAGTGATTTTGCAGAAGGTCTCTGGTTCTGTCAGTTGAAAACTATCGGGCAGAAGGTTATAGGGAGCAGTAGCACAACCTACAAACTGTAGGTAGGTGCAGATATTTACAAACCTGACGTTGAGCGGGCTGACATTGCTTGATATACTGTATGACAAAAATTTTCTAACGGCCTTTCCGCAAATATTAGCTCGTGACCTACTACACTTCTCGGCGTGAATGGACCAGTCAACAGATATCCTGATTAATCTCAACTACTGTTGGAGAAAGTCTATTTTCCCCAAGAACAATTTATTTTGAGACATCCTTAAAAATTGATTTATAAATTTGAATTTTATTTTTTCACGTCACAACGTGCTAAAACTTAAATCCGGCGCACGTTTCTCCTCTGACTTTGATTGGTCCATTTAACTTTTAATGGGCTAATTCCAATGACGTCTTCCAAGGCTGTTTAATAACTATATATACCCGAATGCTGGTCTGTCAAATTACCTTTGTTTTGAAAGCAAATATATTCTCTGCTAAAGGTCACAGTCATCTGTGTTCTTCTGTGATTTTCGGGTATCGTTAAGCGCTGTGCTATGTGTTCGTGTGCGGTCATTCGTCATTATTATTGACCACCGAGTCGTAACAGTTACTATTGTGCGTATTATATCGGGCTGTTCCAAAAGAGTCGTGTTTTGACTGATGCTTTCTAGCAAACGCCCGGGTACTTTAGATACTCGCGCAGACTAGCAATGGAGACGGCAGTGGAACGCCTGACCGGAAATTCAGAGATTTCGATTGCTGGTCATTTTATACCCTGTTTCCAAAGCGTCCATGTTCCGATCAGAGAACAGTGAGTACTTTGTTGGTCAGAATATGTAGTCGCAAGCCGACACCCGATGGCGTATTCCCGTTATCACCGGCCATAGTTCAACTGCACTAAGAATACTGTGTCAAAGCTTGGCAAACTTATCTCCAAAAAGATATTGCCGTCGTTCAAAATGCGCAGTCTCATCATAAGCTTAGCATAGGTCCAAGGCACCCAGACTGAATGATGTCACTGAACTTAAGAAAAACATCCAGCTGAAGTGTGTGAACTTAATAGCCACGCTAGCACAAGTTCTACAGCTTGTCTGCATGTGATGTGACATCACCGAATTTTAAGGGTAGTGCCCGTCAAGTTTGAGGGGAAAGACCTACATTTTATTTACCGCGTCCGTCCGAAGAGTACAGGTTCTCCAACCCAGTGGTGGCTGGCGAACTGTGTCCTGGATACTGTTTGGTGGCTTTTAACTTGGGGCAGCCGAACTGGTACCCTACTCTAAGAAGACGAAGATTTCGACAAAAACTCCTTGCCGTTGATTTCTCTAAGTTTGATGTCAACATTTCTTCCACAGATAATTCTTGTGGTGCAATTGGTACAGATCCTGAAGTTGCAACTGCTAGTGTGATAGGCCTCCTTTTCAGCATCTTAAGACAGACACTATTGAGTAGCATTCTGCTTGAGACACGAGAGAAGCCACAGCGGAGTCTGACTTTGGTGTGAGCGACCGAAATCTACGGGCTAGCTGTCGGAAAATCAGCACCTTGTTTAGAGCAGCGAAGCGCTCATTAAACTGTTTTACCCTCAACACTCCTTGTCAAATATGGCTCACTTCATTGTCTATCATGCGTAGCTAATACGCTAATCCAGCGGATAGATTGACGGAAGACAAAGACAAGGACATTAGTCTAGACTTTATTGTCTCCTTTCACCAAGACTGTCGACCGTGTCCCACGTGATTTTTCCAGACACGAATTGGAATTTTTGAGCAGTGTGTTGCCTTGGTGGGCTTGTGTAAAGCGATAGGAAAATATAATTCACGTGATGTACTTTGCAGTAAGTTTTTGTACATTCTGCTCACACATGAATATTTACTTAGCTGTGAACCCGTTAAAATTCCACAGGGCAAACGTCAGCAAACTTAGGAGTGAAGGGACGAAATTTTATGTCCGTCTGTCGAACCCGCAAAGCAGGTTCACAAACAGTTTCATGTGCGGTCACAACCTACTGAGTGTTACTTCGAGATCATGATCTAACTGATGACCAGAAACAGAGGGAGTAAAATAACCTAGAGTAAACGCTTGGGGGTAGGATTGAGGGGAGTTTTTACAAGGTTTAACTTGAAAAATCAACACATTGGTCGCGACGGCGATAGAACAGGTCAACTACCTAAGCCTCTGCGCTGCATCTTGTCTTTTGTGTATCAATACGTTATGGATGGATATGGTTATTGTATGTTACACTGATGACAAACGCTTCCTCAAGCACGTAGAAGAAAGCATTGTAGATGATTACGTGCTCTGCTTAGTTCGTGCATATCGGATTGAGGAATGATCTGCTCATTTTTGGATGTGTCCAACCTGCGGCCACCAAACTAATCTTTGGCCTAAAAAATACTGCATATGAGTCATCATCTGAAATTTCTGAATGGCATCCGGTTGAATTTGGAGAACCCCACCAGGACTTGATTTTCGTACACATCTTTCGCGCTGGTGTCGTTCGGCACTTCTTAGTGGCAAGGTATGGTCTCGGTCGGCGAAGACACGCTTGCAAGTATTGTAAGATCCGCCCTTAGACCTCAGTCGGACAAAGATACCTTTCATACGAAGTTAACAACTTCTGAGAAGGCTTCTCCTCCAAGGTTGCACTCGTGCTGCAGCTGACCTTCACCGAGACCTGCGTTGTTCACTTCCGATGAAAAGCTTAGTGGTACACCTAATTCCTCTCCGTTCTCACATCTAGCTGTGGCCCCAAGAGCGGTACTACGTCACGTTTCGATCGACCACATTTAAGGTCAACGGAAATACACTTACAGTTGGCTAAGACAAACCGACTGGAGCAGGGTACAATGGAACTCCTGCCATGATTAAAGTCAGATACATCGCTAAAATTGAAAAATTGACTTAGGTGGTTGCACGAGAGCGAATAGCTCACAAACCGGCACGAAGTATGTAACGACCACGAAGCTGAAATTTCGCATTCAGGCGCAGCATATTTCGTTGGGTTTGTAGATTCTTTTCCGACAGTCACACAGGAGCCTTATCTTAGGGAGAAGGCAGTGCATACCCCGCGCCCACGAGGATAGCCTGCTCGGTACTGCAAGTGCCTGGATGAATTCAGCATGTCTGTTGATATTCGTTGGATTGTGTGAGTCAGCGGTTCACCGATAGATGAACGAGCTCGAGGCACAGGTCTGAGGTATGTGAATCCAGTCAGTTTCAACAGTCCATTTTCAAGCGGGCGACCGAAGTGAAAAACTGAAAATAGCGGTCTTGTACATGCCATGTAAAGCGTCTGAACATTTCTTTGTCCACTCAAGGAAAAGTGAATTTGATCATCCTATGAGCGGCGAATCCCTGTTTTGCCACCATCTCATGGTGATGCGCGAAGGATGATTTAAACAACAACCGGATGTCCGGAACTTGTTACAGATCGACTTTCACGAAACCTGCCGTGTTGGGTGCACTGTGACACACGATGCTCTACCGGTGGACATGTGATCACACTTATTTTCATCTATTGGGAGACTCCAATCGTCCGACCGGCGCTTAATCACGCCAAGATCAATCTGTAGCGTATTAGGATCAGTGGTATTTCAAACTTCTAGGTCGTCGCTGTATAAGAGGGTGTTGCTGAAAATATTATACGGAAGGTCTTTGATGCAAATGGGGAATATCAGAGGACCTAGCACTGACTCTTGGGGAAATCCCGCAGAACCAAACCAGAAAGATGAAAGGTCTGACCCGGTTGTAGCTCTGAAAGTTATATTTTCGATAAAAGAGACGATGGAGCGAAGAACCACCCCTTGAATACTATAGGTTCTAGTTCGTATTTCAGTGGACAGTGTGGGACACGGTCAAAAGACTTGGTAGGGTCAAAGAAGGCAGTATTTGAGATAAGGCCGTTGTCATCAGCTTCTGTCGGACTATTCAGGAAAATGAGCATGTATTTTATGCATGACCGGTAAGGAAGAAACCATGGTGGGTGGAAGAAAGGAGCTGGATGAATCGGAGGTAACTGAGAAAGGTATGTATTAAAAAGCACTCCACTATTTTGCACGGAATGCTTGCAAAATTGACTGGCCGATAGCTAGCCTCAGAGTACTGGGCGCTCGGTTTGAAAGCGAGTGTGACCGTCGCATCTTCATGTGCACTGCGGAGAATGCCAGTCCGGAATGTTTGTCCGAACAGCCTTATAGAGGGGTACCGCTAGAATAGCAGCCGCTCCTTCGAGAATTCTGGATGAATCTGGACAGGACCTGTTAAACTGTATGAATTAAACTAATGTAGAAGGTCTGCAAAATCCGGCACAGAAAACTCTGCGGTAAGGAGTGGTTGACAGAAGATATGCTAGTGTGGGACAGGGTCCCAGTTCGACAGTGTGATGTAGCAGGAAGTCCAGCAGAATTCTCTGAAAAACTCAGCAACAACTAGGTGGTCATCCAAACTCCCTTCGTCGGGCAGACGCAAAAATAGCTCTGGAGGTTAAATATATTTTAGATACCACGTATGTTAAAACAAGAATCTTTCGCTCCTGCGGGGCGCTAGAAGGAACCAGCACTCGTACGAGTTTGGTGAGTACACCCACTTCCTGCGAACATATTGGCAGGTGCAACTTTCAACGAGACGGCCAGGACGCATCAGGCCACATCCATGTGCAGGCTCCGCTTGGTCGTGGGTGGTGGTACGGCCCCACTCAGCCAATCAGATTATACGTGCGCGGAAGAACGCCACTGCACCATCTGGTCAGTGTCTTTTCTCGCGTTGCCTTCTGATACCCCCTATAACGTGGTTTGTTCCGACCCCCTGACTGCCATACATGACTGTCTCATTTGATTCGCTACGTGTTTGTCGACCATCTATGGTAATCGTTCGTACTATAAACCCAGAGCTCCTGTGGCTTAAGTTTCGTCTCGCTCGTCCAGTAAACAGTGCAGCCGCGTCTCTACTGATTTCTCGTGTTTTGGGTCAAGCGACTGAGCACGTACCACAGGAGACGATCCAATATCTGGCGGCTTTGGACACTACACACGTAACCTATGCGGAAAGTGACAATCTCAGTGGAGGAAATGAAACTGATCCTGCAACACTAACAGGCGCATTTCCATGCGGCTCAACCGAAATTAATCGAAACACTAACGCGCAACTTATCTCTGCTGTCAGCAAATTCAAACGTCAAACCGGGTTCAACGGTGAACGCAATCACGAACAGCATCAATGAGTATGGTTATGATGCCGATGCCGGAGTAACATTCGAATCCTGATTCGGCCGATACAAAGATGTCTTTCGAGTGGAGTTGGCTGACATGGATGATGCAGGGAAAGTGCAATTGCGTTTTTGCAAACTCAGTACGACCGAACATTCGAGTTTTACTGGTTTCATTCTGCCGAAGCAACCTCGTGATCTTACTTCTAAAGAAACACTGAAGATACTGACGAATATTTTCGAAGAGCAGTCATCCTTGGTCAGCGTCCGGTATCAATGCCTCAAGTTGGTTGAAAATGAACATGAAGATTTTTTCACTTACGTAAGTACAGTTAACAGGGAATGCGAAAAGTTCAAGTTCAAGTCAATGACAGAGGATCAGTTCAGGTGTCTAGTATTCGTCTGCGGTCTACAATCCACCTAAGATGCTGACGTGCGTACCAGAAATTTGAACAAGATTGAACAGGACTCTGACATGACATTGGCATCTGTGACAGCCAAGTTCCAACGCCATGGTTCCTCGTGTTTTGTGTCAATCGACTGAGCACGCATCGAATAGAAGCATCCAATATTGCGTCTATGTCAAACAGTGTTCAGCGCGCTTAGGTCCTCCGAGCTTTTCGTGGACCTGTGCTTTAGGAATAAATGGGAGCGGTCATCAGGAAGATGACGTACTCCGCGCGGGAGCGTTGGTCGAAATAAGAAAGTGCACAGTTTGCGCGGTAGAAATAATTTGTCCGCATTCTGGACTGTGTCTTGAAACTCATGGTAATTCTGGTCCACGGAGTAACGATCACAAAGAACCGGGCCCAGGTAGATTCTCGAGTCTGCAAAATCATCTCGGTTGAAGTCTCGAACTGTGGACTTCTTTGCTGTCTTCGTTGCAACCCGTAACCAATGAGATCAAAGGTGAGCAGAGAGTGGTCAGTGTGTCCAAGTTGCGGTTCGATGAGCACTATATCTACTAGGTGGCACTCATTAGTGATGACTGGGTCAAGCAGAGGTGGAATCTGGCCAGAGTTATGCCTCATCGGTGCGCTGACATACTGTGTCTATGCTCTCCGCCGTATCAGCGTCGATAATGAAAACGAGAGCTCGATTTTACTATCCTGGTGAACAACTGATGTCTAGTTCATTTTGGACACACTGAGCTCACCCATGATGAGCAGATGAGTTAAACTTTGTAGTCCCAAGGATTTATCCAAATTCACAAGAAGCGTATCGATGTCAGAGACCCCGGATGTGGGAGGACGATGAATACCTCCAACTAAAGGTGAGTTTTGTCCATGCGGTGCTAGTCGAAGCCACAAAGTGTCACAGTTATCAGAGGACTAGAAGTCACCGACAACCATGGGTTTCTGAAGATACTGCTAACGGAAAAACGCAGGAAACTCATCCTCCATCGGGCGGAGTCAGCCCGGTAAACTGAATACCCAGGGGCACTCAGTCCATTGTCAGTGATGTCACCTGTGAGCCAGGTCTCCGTCAAAGAGAACATATGAGGTTGGGTGTCGTGAACCAACCTTTTGATTTCCAGTAGTTTGTTAAATAGACGCAGGCAGGTCGTATGTGTACATTCAAAAGTTACTTCCCGGTTTGATGTCGAGAAATAAAAGAAGGAAGATTGTGGGGAAGAACTTGGGAAAGAACCAAAGCTAAGGAGGGTGTTGGGGCTGGACTCGGTCTGATGTGCCGAGCTGTTCTGACGTCCTCCCTTTGAGGCAGATTTCCTCTGGGTTGACCCGGGTCGTCTCCGGGACCATTTTGGTGTCGAACATAACCCACGTCCCCAGCATCCGGCGCAGCGCCACAAAATGTTTAACTGGCCAAGTGACAGCTTCATTCTCACGTACCTGTCCTCCCACGTTCGTATTGTAGAACATCTCTCCGTTATAATGACCAATAGCAGCCAACCCTCGGAAGTTACTTGATGGTTATGTTTTACTGGAGCAGCCTTCTTAACGTGGTACTTGCTCGCGAGTTTGAGATTCCTTCCAACTTGTTGCTATAATCTTGTTTATTTGAGACGATGATCCGCAAATTTCTACTTATCTGATCTCATGCTGCAATCTCCGAGATCTGTGATGCTTTCGGCTTTTATTAATTCCCTCCAAAGTGGGGAGACAACCCCTTTGCACTGTGCTGGTGGCAAACCAGCTATATCGCTGAATTGCCGGGTAACGTAATTCGTGATTGTTATGTCCATCAAGTTAACGGAACAAGATCTATGAGAGAAACGACATCCAAGGAGATTATGCGGAGTGCACTACATTGATTGAGACAGGCTAGCTCCGTCGCAGTGCGCAAAATAGGGCGCGCCTTCTGCTGTTATTAATCGGTAGAGTTTTGAATCACGAAGGCCGCGTAATCATCTGAAGCAGTACAGAATGACAAAGAGAAACGACGGGCGCCATAAAATACCCTAACAGAAGCGTTTTTGAGCGATGACAGAAGAAAACGCTCGACAAAGAAGAAACTGAGTTTCGTGGCTTGCCAGGTGAACAGGGGAACGTGCTCCTTTGTCGGCCCGTTTACTGGTGGGATACACAGGGCTAGCAGAAGGGGTGTTCTTTTTGCTGTCGGACATTAGCGGTTCGTTGAGATCGATGAGGCTCCGCGGCACGGGTTGCAATGCCTGTTTGGGACTACTAGTCAGGAAAGAAACATGTTTTCTATGCAAATTGATCAAAAACTGCGTTGTTAGGGTCACAAGAAATGTTCGAAGTGGCCTCTGTGGTGTACCATTCCATACGAAGAAGACGGAAGATATTCACCTCCGATGTTTTTGTTTGTTCAGCTCTTCGGTAAGAATGGCTGAATCACTGCAGGGTTGAATGGTTGCTTCAGTCACTCCGATATACATAGGAGGCAGCGGAGAGGTGCCTACGCGTTACATACCTGTTTGTCTGACGCTCATCCTATTTAACTGAATGAAAGTCCCACTAGTGTCCTCGCGGAATTTATCAAACCTCCACGAATCTTTTTGAGAGAAAGCGGGATATAACGCTGACTGTGTTCAGCCTACTAGTATAGTCTAATATCTTCGTGCATCGTACGGGTCTCATGGCTAACCCATGAACACTTTCAAAACACCGTGTTACCTCCAGTAGACTTGGACTCTATACCCGAGAACAATACATCAAGTGGGGCTTAACTAACGTTTTGTGCGGCAGAATTGGTAATTCTGGCTCTCTGAATGACAGGCTTCTTTTGAGCTAAAACAAAAACTTCTGCCTTCTTCGTAGCAAAATCACAATTCACCCTCGTTTGTCAATCGCTCCGGACAGCTCCCCGAGGTCTCTAGCATCAGCAAATTGGATTAACCTCATCGGACTACTTGGAGTAGATAGCCATCTTCGAGTAACCCCGATACCGTCTGTGATCAGATGCGGACATTCATCTAAGTTGAACGGTAAATTCCACTGGCTGACCAAATGTTTTGAAGTCGATGTCAGACAGGTGACCCCTAATACCAGCTTACAAACTCTGACTCTTAAACCATTCAGGTTTTCCAAGGAGATTGGCGACGCATCATATGTACCTGAGCGCCGACTGTACCGAGAGAACTTTTCTCCTGGACGCGCCAGGGGCTTTCAGCCTTTATGATGAAGTTTTTGACGCCGTCTGTCTTACGGGAATCTTACCACCCTATGAACTTGTGACGAACTCCGGCGCAAAATTCAGCTCCTTAATCGTGACGTGCTCTACATCTAAATGTATACTACTTCCCCCCATGCAGTGCAATCGACGAAGAGTTCATTCTTATCACAGTGGACCGTATTCTCGCGCAAACAGTGTTCCCCTTACCTTCTTATCACGGGTGAATTCAACATCCAAAATAAAAGGGGAATCTCAGACAGACATGTTGTCTAATTAACATGACCGTTGCAAGAGAACCCAACGGGGAACTGGTGAACATTGAAGCATTTGCATCACAAGAGACAGGTGCATGCAAAAAATTCCTCAGGTTAATTCAGTTAGAAAAAAATCATTGTTGGTAGCTGGAGAAGATGAAGCATCCTGTGAAATTATACGAGCCCCGAAGAAAACACAAGCCTCCAACATTGATGGTGCGACTGCCTGAAAGAGAAGCATCTTATAACCTCTGATTGGTTATTGAATCGTTCGCTAACGATTCAAGTTCACACCCAGTTACGCGTTATCTGCTGATCCAGTAAATGCCTCTCAATATTCAACGACAGAGGTAATATATCCTCGAAACGGTTAACGAGAAGGCGCTCGTAATAACCGGATTTAATACGGTACTAATTGAATCAATGTACAAGAAAATTGAGTCTCTCACCTCGAATGTGAAATTCCTCAGAAATCGAAGAAAGTGCCTGCACAACAAATTGACAACCAGGTACCGATCAACAATGGTGGATGATAAAACGGGTTGAGCTCACTCAAACAAATGGTCATTGGTTTGGTCAGAGCAAAACGACTGTTCATGCATCGAGAAACGACGGAAATCGTAAGTTACTCAGGGAAAAATATGGAAGAAAAAAGTCTAATTTGGGTATTTAGAAGTTTACAGGACTCGGACTAAATAGGGGTAAGGAAAACGGTCAAAGTATGTGGTGTTAAAACAAGGAGGAGTAATGTATCTAATTTGGGGAAGAAAGCAAAGCGTAGGGCCACCTTTCAACATCAAGCAAACCTCAGCAATCTCAAACTAACGCAACAAACCTTGACAAAATCAACACCGAGCCCCGAAAACCGGCTGGTTTTTCAAACTCAAGGTGGCAATATGAAGAGCGGCAACGACCGGTTCGACAGGAGGGTCCACACCTACTGCTTTATCCGTAGTGACTTGGTGTTACTCTGCAGACGCTTCTAAAAACAAAGTGATCCGATGTCCCGTCTTACAGTGCGATCTGAATTTCTTACCGACACCTGGCGTGCACGTCTGTCGCCACCAAGGAATACCTCGGTGATTATACCGTAGGGCCAAACACCTCTGGAGGCTCTTTTCTGAAGATCACGCGTAGCTTCCGACCATTCAAGTATAACCTGCAGCTGAGATAGGTATTCATGCCGCCATCGTATCCAAAACACACTAGGTAAGTGCTGTGCTTGTCTCCAGCCCCTTGTGTAACGTTCGCATGATGTAACCTCATCTGTACTTAGGCCTATATTCGAGCGCAACAACAGCAAATCATTAGGGCGAAGAACCTAAGGACTATCTGGATCATCATAAACAGGCACGAGTAGCCTATCGCTGACGATTTGTTCAACTTTCACCGTGTAGGTGGTAAATGACTTCATTCATTACCTACTGTTGTGTTGCCGACGCCAGAACTCATCTCACTATTCGGATCATTCTTCCCTGAGCCACGCCTCGATGTCATGCACCCGGAGGATTGAAATACCCACCAAGTACTTGATTAGATAGCCTATCTGTCAACAGGCACTGGTCCAGTTGTCGTAGCCTCCGTTTTGTCCCCAAGTGGGCTCCAACAAAGTTGGAACCGTTGTCACTGTAAGTGGCGTCTGGCTTGCCTCCCCTTATTAAAAGTCGCACCAGCGTCATGAGAAAAGAGTCCGTAGATATGGAATCGGCCACTTCAATGTAAATGGCACGAGTCTGCAAACAGGTAAATATGCAGCCATAACTTTCAAGCTCGCTCCTTCCTAAACGCACCTTGAATGGGCCGAAATAATTAACCCCACAGTATCTGAATGGATGACCGTCGGTCGATGCTTTCATCGACGGAATTGGCGCATCGTTTGAGTGCCTTGGTTAGCGTAAACCCTTCTACAGCAATCATCAATCACCCGTTTAACGGCCGTCATACCTTTTGAAATCCAAAACCGCCTTTTGATGCTGGCAAGTACATGCGAGGCACCCATGTGCTTTTCGGATTCGTCCTAGTGGCGTATCAAAAGGCTTGTGACAGCGCCGTGACTAAGAATAATCAACAGCCTCACACCGTCTTTACTATCTGGTCGGATTCTGCCGCCAAGATACAGTGCTCCATCTATCAGCGCTGGCCGCAATCTGTCAAGTTTACCTGTCTTACGAGAATTTATGGTGGACGATCTCAGGATCCGGAGTTCCTTGGCGAACTTGCGCTCTTGTACGACCTTTATTAGTTTTGAACAAGAGGCATTGATTTCGGACGTACGTAGGGTTCCTACTCTGATTGACGTTTTATTGCGTATATGCACTAACTTTACGTTTCCTCGGGTGTACGCAGAAATATCAGACGTGAAATGAAAATACAATTAGTTGTGGAGACCGAAAATATATTATGCAATAATTACAAATGGTTTCGATCAGCGCTAGACGACACCGATATGCGAAATAGCTAGTGAAGCTGAGGATCAGACCGTCGGGCGCGCTTACGCCAACGAGCATGCAAACGAACAAACGCGATCTCATGCATCAGGCGGACTGCAGGCAAAGATCCTTAAGGTCCTATGTACAATGTGAGCTAAAATTTTAGAAGGGATTTTACACATAGTACAGCAGGCAGACCAGAGGTATCTCCAGGTCATTACAGCATGTCTTGAATAGCGCATGTCACCACGGACACAAAGTTAACGTAACGGGATAACCAAGCGATGGCCTGCAGTAACTTAGTCCAACTAGAGTACCAGCAGGTACCAGCAGGTCTAGTATACAATTAAAGTCCGATTTCGTGGTAATCGAATGAGTGCGTCAAATCTCGGGGTCTCCCTCCAACAAACACAACGAGGTTGGCATTTTCGGCCGCTGTTCTTCTGTGTTCAACAGAAAGCTCGGACCCCGTAACCATAGGTTCATCTCCTTGATCAAGGCCTGTGACACTCCCCTAGACACCACATTGGCTGGATTTAATTCTGAAGGCACATGCCTCTAGTATGAGACAGAAGTAAGGTCCTGGGTGAGTCCTACACGACTGACAACGAAAGTTGTGGAACGCGATGTAGTGTTCTGTGAGTATTGCAACACTATTGTAGAATCTGTCCACAGTACAACGTTGCATGTTGGAGTCTTTAGTTCACGAATAAGGGTTACATTAGCTTGGACGACAGAACGGCTGCCGTGAGCTCCAGCCTTGGTATTGAAAAGGCATTCTTTGGGGTCGCCCCAGATTTTCCCATCAGAAAGCCGCACCGACTACTAGTATCTGAGGCATCTACCCTCAGATAGCCCACTGCCCCGTAGCCGACTTCCGACGCATCACAGAACATGTGAAATTCAACACGTTTTGCGGACGATAGTCCTTGAACAATGCATCTGGGCAATGCCACGCAGTCTATGGATTCGACCTCATTCAGCCAAAATTCTCAACGCACCCGATCGTGTTCTTTTGCATCGGAGTCCCAATCGATGCCTTGTTGACAAATGTCTTGGAGCAACCTGCGGGCCGGCAATAACATTGGGGCCACTAGCCCCATGGGATCGTACAACGAAGCCACGCAAATTAAAATTCCTCTTTCCGTGTACCCGGTGTGAGGGAGGTTGACTTGGAACCGGAAGCAATCGCTTAACACTTGCCACCCCGCGCCTAGAGCTCTCCGGTATCCACAATTGTGGAGTTCTATGTTCCGTGAGTCGATACGTTTTTCTTCGTTGAGTAAATGTTCAATGGCTTCGTTACGGTTAGAAACCCACTTTGTGAGTTTGAAGCCACATAGCCGCAGCATAAATCGAAGTTCACTTACCACAGCCCTAGCCTCGGACAGTGAGTCAAATGACACTAGGCATTCGTCGACGTAGAAGTTCTCTACTACGATCGCAGTCTTCTAGAGAAATTTGTGTTGATTATCCATAGCTATTTTTTGTAGTGCAAAACTAGCACAAAATGGCGACGATGTCGTTCCGAAGGGGTGGACAATCAGCTCGTAAGTCTCTGGTGGTCCTTCAAAAGATTCAGAACTCCACCATAGAAAACTTAGTGCACCTCGGTCACGACACGGAACTCTCACTTGCAGGAACATCTCTTCGATATCAGCGGATACCGCAACCGGGTATTTGTGAAAACGTATAAGCACTCCTAACAAACTGTTATTCAGGTCCGGACCCTGGAGTAAGGTTTTGTTGAGAGACACATCCCGGTGTTCAGCGGCACAATCGAAAGCTATTCGTACCTTACCCGGCTTATTTGGGTTAAGTGCGGGATGGTGTGACAAGTACCATCTCCGTGCTATAGTCGCAACACTCTTACTTATGTAGCCCTTCCTGATATGCTCTAGTAGCACGGCCGAGTAACCGGCGCTTAGTTCTGGGTCTCGAACCAACCGTTTCTTCAACACAGCAAGTCGTTTCTCAGTCATCTCCTTACTGTTATGCAACACCCATCAATCTTGTCTCCATGGCAAACCTATCTCAAAGTAGCCGTCTCTGAGTATTGCACTGCTCTCAGTCATATTCAATGCCCGCCTGTCCTCTACAGGAGGCTCTTTACCCTCCGAACTGCATCCATCAGTGAAATCCAGCTCATACATCCTGCGGATCTGGTCATCCAGCGAGACTGAATGTAATCTAATGAGGTTAACGCAATGCTCATTCTGGGCTTTGGTGCGACACGAACCTCGGATGCTCCAGCCGAAAATGGTCTTACTCGCATAAGGCACACTGATACTGCCCAGTCTCTGTTCCAGCACCCAGTGTGCTTCAGGGACATCGCATCCTACCAAAATCCCCACGCCGGTTCCAGTTGAATTCTTGAAGGAAACATACTTTAGGTGAGTCCATCTATCTACTTTTGACGGGTGGACAACGTCAGCTTGAGTCGGTGGCAGCTGTTTTGCTGTATAGCCTGAATAAGCTGTGATGGAATGCTCCTGATCCAACGATTGCAACTCAATCGATACCTTATTGCATGATCTTGCGGAAGTTCCGTGTAGAGTACGGAACATCATCTGGCAAGGCCGTCCCTGCTAACCAATTGTCCTTGCAATAGATTCATCGAGAAATGTAGTGTCAGACCCGTTATCCAGAAAGGCATACGTTGTCACTGACGCTTTCAGGCCAACCAACCCGATCGGGACGAATTCTAGACACGCCGTTTACATTGGACGTAGCACCGCACAAGGATGACTTTGTCATCTCCTCCTTACCCTGTTCGGGCTTATCCTCATGGACCAACGTACGATGGCGTCGACCACAACCAGATACCGCACATCGTATCTGCACTCTACAAGACTTGGCCAAATGGTTCGCTTTTAGGCAAACAAAACAGCGTCCGGTGTTTTCAGCATTGTTTTGCGTTGCTCCAAATACTGACCGCTGAACCAACCGCAATCGGTTATATCGTAATTGCCCTTTCGAACGACACACTTCAAGTTCGCCTTCTCGTAAGCCACACCTACTTCGACGTTGCATCTCGAGTATCTGATTCCAGA
>QNGE01008603.1:4760-16069 GCA_008508345.1 Paragonimus westermani | reverse complement strand
TGGTCTCTCACAGTCAGCACAAGGCAAGGTATTTAGTAAACTCTTAGCCATCCTGTTATGGGGTGGAGTGTGCGTATGTGTATCACCGCAACAGGCAAAGCTCCAGTGCCAGCCTAAAATATCCTAGTGAATAACGCTCATTCAGATATACGATATATGGTCAAACATGAAGTATGGTTTGAGATCATTCACAGTTAATTTCACCTTCAACATTCTCACAGACATTTCAGTCAGTCCTGTTCGCAAAAATACCAAACTCAAGTTTCACTCTTGTTAAAGCTTTCGAGTGATTCCTATCCATGCCACAGCCGGGACCAGAACTTCATTTAGGGTTTCCAACGTCAGTTATGCTGACCACTGTGTCATCAGGTTCAACTTTTACCAACCAAAATCCTATGTAGTTTACGTGATTTTCAACTGAATAGAAATCTTGGTCTTAGGGTCATCTACTGAATTTAGCAGGACAGTTGACGGGTTCCCTTACCAGGATATCAGATAGCGTGGATAATATTCACCAGCGAATGTGACTGAGTGTTTACGTATCAAACCAGATGTCAGAGCAATTTCATAGTGGTCAATATAGTTGAGACATCTACTTGTGGCTGGCATTCTCACCTACTTCCGATCAAAAAGTTGCGCAATCTTGTAACCACATGATCAATATCTTGAAGTGTGTTCACAAAATTCTTTCAGTAACCTTTACTAGTGAAAAACAGAGCGGTTTGATTTTCTTTGACGTTGAGTTGAAACACAATTTACCGCGTTTTACTTTGTGCCTTGATGCTTCAAGCAAGTTTCCTTATCTCACAGTACAAGACAAAACTCTTCATACCAGTCGCTTATCTAAAACCTCTTTCAGAAGACTATGTGAAGCAACACTTTCAACAAACCGATCAGCTTTCGTAAACCAACAGATCACCTGTTACATTTTGTGGTTTCTGTGGCACATTTATGTTTTTTTACTGTTGTGAGAACATTTCCCCCAGCATGCAGGAAAGCATGAAATGAATTTACACCCTACGATCACGTTTTTTTCTGGCTGGCCGACGTAGTAGCACAATAGCTTACGAGTGACCATCTGCAAAACGCAAACCGCCGCTTTCTACATCGTTAAACTTCCTTCGATCACAAATCTTAGGCTCTACATTATTGCGCCGTTTACACCTAACAAATGTTGAACTGTTCTGAAACCTTATTGGTTACCTACTAACAACCTGCTCTATGCGCTCAAAAACAGCCAACTGTTGATTGGCGTTTCTTGTTTGTGTCACATAACCGGACTGTTAATTTCACACTACTGGTCAGTTTGCTACCAAATATCCTAGACTTATATCCCAAATGTAGCCCAACCAGACCTGATGATATAAAATCTGTGCGAAAGTGGACACAGTTTTTTTTTTGAAGTGATGTGGTGTGTTGTATTGCTCCAAAATTTCCGATGCGAAGTTATTTCTCGCCTCTTGATGTGGTTCAACATGTTACCGTTCAAATTAACCTCACAATTGTTCCGTATCCACCTTTGCGTGTCCCCAGTCGCTCTTGAGTTTGTGGTTATTATGTGATATATAATGTTTTATGGAATGTTGCGTCTGACTTTTTTACCTAAGTTTTTTAAGCGAAAAATAAACACTATGATTTAGAAAACATTCGCCACCACCACTGATCTCATTTTGACCACCCACATTACTGTAATCGTCGGTTTGATCTGGGTGGCTGCTTCTCAGAAAAACGGAATTATGGCTGGTTGTAGTGAAATCATTCTTTTGAAACCATGCAACAACTGAATTACCCATTTCGTCTATCCGTTCACGTTTCGAACTCGGTATTTGCGCTGTTTACATGTCCTTAATGAGCATCTCACGTTTTGGAGAGTGAAGAACACCGTTTAATGGTTTGTGATTTGGTTTCCGTTTACATGGAAACCCTCGTTCAAATTTCCTGGTAGTTGTAACAACTCCAGACGTGACGTACCGTTCGTACATTTACAGAATATTTTACTGCCGAAAATAGAATAAACGAATCACCTAAGTGTAACGGTTGACCGAGAACAACGCACTTCTGGCACATTAGTCCTAATGAAACGCAGCCCAAAAACCTTGACGCATAGATCCACAAAACGTCCAGAACACTGTTTCACAATTATCGATTTTATGTGGCGCCGGAATAAAATCGATTACATATCCGTTTACTGTGTGAGTTTCCCTGTAAATATGCCGCTGTTTGATTTTGGTTCATAACCCTCGTGCTTCAGGTCATGGTTCCCAATTTTAGGCTGTTCTTACGTTAGTTATGTTAGTCAACAGTGACTTAGTGGATATTAAGTCAACCGCTGAAAACCAAATTTACCCTCAGGATAACACACAATACCTGGTTATTCGAATTTATCCACCGTCTGACAGTCTACTGTCATCTTTGTACAGGACCATCAGGGGGGTTGAGTACGAGAGTG
The DNA here is from genome assembly GCA_008508345.1 of Paragonimus westermani. Classification (NCBI taxonomy): domain Eukaryota; kingdom Metazoa; phylum Platyhelminthes; class Trematoda; order Plagiorchiida; family Troglotrematidae; genus Paragonimus; species Paragonimus westermani. The sequence continues at coordinate 13,620 of QNGE01008603.1, read as the reverse complement.
ACTAACTTCCCGGGTACACTCGCATGGTATGCGGGAGCACAAAATCGATTTGTTGGGCTTGAATAGAGAACCGATTACAAATGCTACCGGCTTCCGCTTGCGGACAGGCGTTTCAAAACATACGAAAATATTACAAAAATTCCCACTGTTTTTGGCACCCGTTTGTTGGGAATTATTAGTACTGCACATCATTGGCACGAAAACGGGTTGAACTGCGATAACGTTCCTTGTTGACCATGGCGTCACTGGTTTCACATTGGACGCGATCAGAGCATCACACCTGAAATTTTAGCCACAATGGCTTGGAAATAAGGTTCAATTTACCTGATCACCTTGAATGAAGACAGAGGTACCACCATTTTAACTGTGATATGTAAGCTTAAAGTTAGAACTTCTCTTCATGAGAACTTCACCCCATTTCAGGTTACGGTCGTGGCGAGGCTACACAGCAGTGGCTGGCCTTAGCAAAAACGAAACACACAACGCGGTGTTCCTTTTTCGCAAGAAGCTGGCAGAAAAATCTATATGCATAAAAAAGCTAGACTCGTTCGTGAATTCTGCTGAATAGCAGAGGATTTGATTTTTTTCATGCAAATTGGACACCACCTATGACTGATCGCAGCCATCGTATTCCCATAGAATTGCTAGTCAGCCCATTTCAAAAAGAAACATTGAACTCAAGTTTCGCTCCTATCAAAACTCATTAATAGTGCATGACCTTGCCATGGCCGGGATTCGAACACCGGACACGCCTACATGATGCAACCGTGGTGACCACTGGGCCGTTGATCTCGTATCAGCGGGTTTGAAACCAAAGAGAATCTGTCTACATTTGAAGATTCCCAGAAATGAAAATTGACTAAACAATATTCACTAAGATATTCACTTGGCTCTATGGTGTTACGATTCGTAGCTTGGTGTCTAGCCTAAGTGAACTAGTGAGTGAAATGTTGTTTTGTTATAAATGGGTTTCCGTGTTTGAATCGTCGTCATGTGGAGCACACAGATTTGAACACCTGGATTATATACCGGACGTGTATGTAAATGTGTTGTTTCACGAAGCGCAACTTTGACGGTGGGATACAAACAAGTTCGTTATCAGTTTTCTAAATATATACTCAGATGAACCGCCAATAGATAGGGTGAGTGAGTATCTGGACCTGTGATTATTTGATATGTATGTGGATCGAGTAATTGCCACAGTAACTTACGGGCAATGGTCACTGGATCGTACACTTTCTTCAGGAAGGCTTCTAATAGTTTCGGCTAGGAACAGCATTATTTGTGAGACCCCAAATATTGATTATCAGTTAGGATTAGGACTGGGGCCACGTTTTCATGGAGCAGCCATGTTGGCCACTGTGTCACTGACCTGTCGTTAGGCACGACCGAATCAGCAGATGTAAACATTCTGCCACATTCGGTTGTGGCTGTTCTGTTAACTCCAATCGATGACCCTTCGACTGAGACTTCTATCTGAATGAAAGCTACACGAATCATTCGCTTGCTGAGCCATAGTTTAACTGCTGGTAAGTTGTGGGGGCATTTTCTTTTGTTCATATAGACTAACCATCACCCACAATTAATTGTTTTTTGGTGGACACACTTCAGCCAGCCGAGCCGAACAACAGCGCACATGTAGTTTGCATCAGTCAGTATTCCATATCAAATGTTGGGCACATTATGTTCAACTTAGGTTCCAGCGTGCGTCTCAAAATACGATACTATCAATGCGTATTCATAGGAAAACAGTTAATCAGAATCACTTAGCAGCGGCTAATAACCTCAGAACTTGTGTAGTGAGAATAGACGGTCGCACCACACTACTTACATCACTATTCAGTAGCAGCATGGATCGAAATGATCACGGGATAAATACGGGGGAGATACGGGAAGGATCATTAGTGGGCAGCATCACGTACAATGGCTTTCGCCAGATGAGGGAACTGAAACGTGGTGTCCAAAGCGACTGGAGCATCCTCGGACGAGCGTGGCGGAAAATGAGTGTTTCTGATCGTAGTCCCGTTGAGACGCATAAGTCGTGTGTTTGTTTCCCCCAGAAAATCTCCTGTTCCACCCGCCTTCTAGGTTCACAACGCTAACAGGGCCTATTTCTCCGTTTGCTACACAGTCGTGCAGAAGTTATGCTTTTGTCAGATACTGTTCGGTTGCTTGATTGTTGCGCAAGACGGTCATGCCCGTTCCTCTTAATTCTGATTTGGAATCACATGCTATCTAGTTGTAGTGAAAATAAACAACGCATCGCTCAGAAACAGAAGCATTTGCCTTGAAGCGGCTTGAAGTCAGAAAACGCCAACTCGAAAGATGATTAGAAACGCGCCATCTACTCTGTGTGACGTAATACGGAAACATTATTACACTCCATTCAATGTATGAAATTAATCAATTATTTCAACATGTATATACATTGAACACGTGGTTCAGAATCATATTTATATCACTATTTTCAAATGCCAAATCAACAGTTGAATGTAATCATCACTTATTTTCAACAGTAAGGTAATCACCTACTGCGAAACAGAATTCACATATTTGTAAACTCACATACATATTTAAGAAAATAGTTCACGACAATTGACGTAATTGGCACATAGCTATCCAGAAGTTGTAGGCAGAATATGAGCAACAGTTGTCACCATAGTTACAGCAGAATACGTTAGTCCTATTACGTCAGCCTCTGATTCGAGCGTGTGCTCCTCTCAGGATACAGTTAGGGAGTGATACTCCTTCTCTTGCATACTAACTGTATACATACCATCACCTAGACGGATAACAAATTCCTTCTGTCCAGTTTTTACCTTGGCGACCCATTGGTGACAACTCCATGCATTTCATGCTGAGCAGCTCGGCAAGTTTGCTGCAAAGTGCTTGTTTATATGCTGGTAACGTATAAACCACGATAAAGCTTTATAATGTTTTCTACAATATAAACTTTACGTTATTGTGGACTAGGACAACCGCGCGTTTACTCTTCCGATCTTGTTACGTTCTAAGTGTTGCAGTGAACCAACAACAGTGTTGTTTCTTTCGGATAGTATTTCATAGAGAAGTATTCTGCAAACCACTTTAGAACAGAGACACACGTTGGTTTAAGAACAACTTACGAATTTAGATGAGACCCAACTGTGAAAAGTCAGGGCTTCGGCTGGATTCGAACCAGCGACAGACACAGCATGCCTCAACGCAGCAAGCGCTCTACCAGCTGAGGCATGCTGTGTCTGTCGCTGGTTCGAATCCAGCCGAAGCCCTGACTTTTCACAGTTGGGTCTCATCTAACTTCATAAATCTGCCACACTACTCATTAGTAATACAACTTACGAATTTCCAATTGTACACCGCGACGGTTGGAGACACAACCTTCAGGACCATTTTGCTCTGATGGCGAAGAACATTTCTGTATTTACGTCCTACCATTCGCTGAACAACTCCTACATAAACTGGATCACAGTGTTTTTGGACAGTAATCTCCATTCGAATGGCCGCCGAACAATCATCCAGAACTGGCTCTAGTGTTCACCGCGTTTGCTTAATAAAACAAGTCATCAGTTCACCTCTACGTTACAGCAGTATCGACTGATCGGTCGTAATCGTCTCGAATGGAATCTTCGCGTAGTTATCAGATTGATTGTAAATTCACCGAAAAGAATCTCTTCCAGTGACAAGATCTGTTGTCTCTGATCAAGTCAGACTGAGTTCTTTATTACGTGAGAGTGGATATGCGACATGATACTTCAAAGTTCCCACTCTAAAAATTGCTTCTTTCGACCATATATGACGTGGGAATACCGTAGCCTATAGACAATTTTAGTCCTGCCGTAAACAACTGAAAGTCATGGAGTTTTTCGAAGGATCACTACAACGCCAGCAACGGATTCACCTGTTCATTCCTCAAGCTTCTGCCGTGGAGAGTATACTTAATTGTATTTCCCTTCGTTCTGATCAGAATTTGAAGGTGTTTCAATGCTGTGCTGCCTGAGTAAATACTGTCTTTCACGAGAATCGCGGATTGCCAGTCAGTTCAGCTAATCTTTGCGTTCATTATGTAGTTTTCGTTCAGCGAAAGTCTGTAAATAGCACTATTTTAAAAGGTGACAGTTCGGTCAACCAGTTGTTCATATTGTACCTGGTAAATTTCCTACCCAACAAGCTGCGAGTATTGCAAATTAGAGCGACACAGGAGAGCGTGTAGGCTGTGCATGTCCGGCGTTCTCTTACACATTCAGTTGAGAACTTGAATCAGAACGTGCCCACGCGACTCTACGCACTCATGCAGTTTCGGGTTGAAGCGGCTCAAGTAATGTGAAGAAAGTTCAAACGTTATTCGAATGTACGGCATGTAAAAAACGGTTTATTCATTCTGCCGGTTGCGCCAGTGGTTGCTAAATTGGGACACATCGGTACACGTCAGAATAATGCATTAAAACAAACTGTCAAAAACTAATTTTCGCTGTTGTACGAGGAAAAAATTAAGTAAAACTTGTATTAGCATTGCTGCATCGGGTTCCATCGAATCAAAATCCGATTACAACAACCTGAGGAAGGCAGTCCGTCGTGGTTGAAAAGTAGAATATTACAATTTGCTCCTAGCGCTGCGTTATTCTCACTCTGTCTATGATTAAGTAATGTGGCTGAAGTTGCCCTCCACTTAGAAATCACGTCAGCTGGTCACAAGTATGAATGAAACTTATGCGTCTCCATCAGAATCTAATTGCGGTCAAACTAGCAATTCAGCTTTCACTCCCAGATTGAGCATGTACAATACTTAATCGGAGAATTCATAAAAGAGCTCAAGTGTTGTGAACCACCGGCTCTGAAGAGGAGGAAACATTGGCGGAGCACGAAAAAACTTGAAGAAATTTGTGTAAATATCAACATATTCTAATAAAATCACATGCAAAGTAGACGGCCTAAAACATCCTAATGATGGTATACGTTCCTACTCAAGAAAGCTTAGATCGGACAATAATGATCATGAGGCCAGGTGAAGAGTTCGAATTTGAAAAAATGTGCTGAACGCTAAACAATGTAACTGACAAATCACCCTCCTTCCTAGCAGAGTGGTGGTTTTTTATGGTGGACTGATCAGCATTAACAATAACGAACATAACCAAATAGCACACAAAAACCTTAATATTGAAATCTGGGCCAGAAACATGAATATACATTGTTAACCACCTAGATGATTTAGGATGCCAACTAGAACAGATTTTCCTGAAAACCCTGAACACGTTTAAAATGAAGAGTATATTCGCAACTTACAGTTCGCGAGCAAACGCGAGTGACAAAACTTGCACTTAGCCTAGGCAGCGTGAGTAAGTGGGTAGGGAAACACTTGAGCTCAGATGTTGTTCCCATATTCCAAATCGAGAACCCGGTGTTAGAAAGCATAACGATGCGAGTGCTTGTGCAACCTGTCAAGTAGAAGACATCCGTTCACGTAAATGTGTATGTCCAGCACACCGCGTTGTCAGAAGTAATCGGACTATTCCAAGCACCGTCAAAGTTGATCAGACGAAGAGTCAGTTGTCGTACAGCGTAAAAACGAATCTACGGAAAGTAAATCATTAAACTAATCAAATCCTCATCTTAAGAAGACATAAGGTAGAAGGGGAAAACAGACGGAAAATTGCGTGAACAATGACAAATCTTGAAATTGAGTGACTAGCAGTTGAGAATAATATCAAATAAACCGTACGGAATACGGAACTCAAAAGTTACGAGGAAATCACCGTTGAGAATAAAATGGTACAAGATGTCACACAGAGTAAATTCCAAGCATCCACATTACTGCTGACTTAGAACATGCAGACACTGAATGGTAAATCCTGGGTGCTATCCGCGAGTACATCTCGTTAGGAAATGAAAGAAGACTATCGCAAATGTTTTGAAAATTTCCGTCATCCAAAGTATCAAGTTGAATAGAGGAAATTTTAGCGAAGTTAACGAGCAATTTTGTGTTTATTCAAATATACGCCATGTGGAAAACGTTTGCTTCCCTATGCCAGTTGCGCCCAGTGGTTGCTAAGTTGGGACACATCGGGACGCGTCAGAAGAACACACTCGAACAAACAGTCAAAAACTACCTTTCGCTGTTCTACGAAGTAAACACATTTAGATAAAACTTGCATTAGCATTGTTGCATCGAGTTCTATCAGAGTTGGAAGGAGAAGTCGGTAGACATTGAAAACGATGGAACCTGCCGAAGATGCTGCACTCAGCATCAAAATTTAACCACAGTCAATAAAACCTACCTGGTTGTTCCGATTTCACAGGTCGGTAACAGCATTACCGCCTCCAAATACGCGTTCATTCTGAAGAGGGAAAATAGTGTGTCCAGTTTAGACGAACACATTCCTCCATGTTGAACAGACAACAGCATATTCGTGCACTGCACAGCACTCCCGTCACCCTGCTATGTGAGAGCATCCGTGTGGTCGTTAGTTCAACTACGCTCGAACCCCTACACGCTCACTGTCTGTTATATCGCGGGAAAACCGAGTGGATGCAATTGAGCTGGAACGATTCCTGCGACGCAGTGATATGGTACGCACTGTTTTACACCGAAAAGCCGATTCCCCCAAAGCCGACTATGAAGGAAAAACACTGGTCTCCCGAAAACATCGTTTATTTTCTCAGCCCGGAATTCCGAGTGCCAGGACCGAAGTCAATGTGCCGAAAAGCCGAAGTCAAAGTACAAAATGCAGCTTTTGCGTTTATATAGCTCGTCAAGCGACCGGGTAAAAAGCGAGCTAAATAGCGTTCAGTATGTGAGTCGGCGCCAGAGGTAGAAAAATTGTTGGTACATCAAAAGAATTCGGATTTAGAAGGAAAAATGGTAAATGCTCACTCCAGTTAGTGGACAGTTTTTTGGGGTATGTGACATCCCCAAAACCTCTCCTTTCAGAGTATTAGTATCCGCAGTTCTTTGGATTCAACTGGAAGCGCACAGTAGGTTTTCTCTTGCGGCCGGACCGTCGTCTGGGTATGGGGGATGCGTCGACAGTGTTCTGTTGTTGAGTCGTTGTATGCGCTGCGCTCTCCGAAATCGTCGCTTTAACTGGAACGTTGAACGTATCCAAAAGTATGTCGAGCAGGATCTCTCTTTCATTGCTGCATTCTTTGGAGGTACTTCTCGAACGTAATTGGTTTTTGTGTCGCGACCAAGTCTCGTTCCCAACAGCAACATCAAACATGACGCTTCCTTTTTTGCTGCCATGTTTCATCATTCGCGCGGTAATCTCTGGCGTACACGGCTGACTCCACGTCGAATAAAGATCCATGCTTCGCCGGTGGCGTCTTTTGATAAGTTGTAGTTCTCGGCAGCATGGCGTGGTGCATTGTCTGAAGTTTTCGGCCCATGAGTGCTTCTGCGGGAGACAGCTGATTTGGTGTGGCACAGTTGGGAGTGGTTCTGTAGGCCATCAAGAACTTTCGGAGGATCTCTTCCGACGTTCCCTCTCCCCGTGACTTGAGAAGCGCTCGCTTGAAAGTATCTACGAAGCGTTCAGCCTGACCGTTGAACTGGGGATGGGAGGGTGGAGAGCGTATATGGCAAATGGCACTAAGTGTACAGAAATTCTGGAACTCACGTGACGTGAACTGTGTGCCAGTGTCTGATACGATGGTCTCTGAGAGTCCATGTTGGCAAAATATCCTCTCCAACACCTGTAAGGTCTTCGATGTGGTAGGCGGAGATACAGTGGCGATCTCCGGCCATTTGGAGTAAGCATCCACAAGAACCGTTGATGGGATCAACGTAATCAATGTGTATCCGGGACCAGGGTTTGTCGGGTTGCGGCCATGGTACCGCTGCCAAGCGAGGGGGGGTTAGCTGCTTGTTTATCGGACAAAGCGTGACTCACGTGATTAAACATTGTGTTGATGTGAGCGTCCGCCAAACCGAGTCGATTAAACCACTCGAGGCCAAGTTAGTTGAGTTTTGATGTTGTCATGAAGCGGAATCCGTGAAACGCTTTACCACGGAATGAAACGCAGCAATACAGCTGACCCGTGAGTGGAACGTGACCACCACATGCACTGATGGCGATCTGTTTGGCCTCTTGTACCGGAGGTTGCCCGAGCGTGTGCCAGAGTTTCGCCGAAATGATAGTTATGTCAGATGCAGTGTCTAACTGTAACCGGACTGGCTGACAATTGATATGAAAGGTTATGAATTTACGTTGGCTTGGGGCGTTGACTTGGAAGACTGCCATCAAGGTCTTTTTGTTGCCGACTGTTTTGGATTGTGACTTAGATCGCGACTTCGATCTGGACCTTGAACCAGCAAATGTACGTTGCTGACCTGAATGACAACATCCTTCTTTATGGCCGACTGAATTGCACTGCCGACATCTGTGTTGTTTGAATGGGAAGAACCTGACGAAGGGCCAACATGTTGCTGGAGGTCAACGGAGCACAGCCACCGATTGAGTTGATTTGCCAGTGGATGGACTTTAGTGGCTGGTATGACTTGAAGAGCATTGGTGAGTTCCGCAAATTGGTCGACGTGAATTTCATTGATGCGATGGGTCCGCAGGTTCCACTCCTGGTGGTGCCCATCTGTCAATTCCTTTAAGTTTCAGCTTTGCAACCATACTTCCCCCGGAGCCCAAAGACTTAAAGATTTCCCGGGGACTGCTCGCGGGGACAATAAAAGAACCACCGCGGATCGTCAGTTGGCATCGTTTATGGTCAGAACTAGGACGGTATCTGATCGTCTTCGAACCTCTGACTTTCGCTCCAGATCAATGAAAACATCCTTGGCAAATGCTTTCGCTGTAGTTTGTCTGGCGGCGATCCAAGAATTTCACCTCTAACACCGCCATACAAATGCCCCCGT
>QNGE01008602.1:0-16070 GCA_008508345.1 Paragonimus westermani | reverse complement strand
AACTGTAGTCACAACAGGAAATTGCTGTTCAATCCTTGTCTACCGGTCATTACATTACAACGACATTGCAGTTCTTCTAGTCGGACAAGACAAACCGTCATCTTTATTGCGCTCGTTCTGTTTTCTTCTGGCCTGTTGAAGCCGGAAAAATATTGGTTTGTGAATGTACATATTCTGTCTGAGGTTCACGATTTAATCGGATTGAGATAAAACTCATACAAGCTAAACAACCTTACATTACCGCGAACAACATCGGTAGTAAACTGGTTCCCTGTTGGACGTCTCTTTGTGTTATGGACACTGTTGTATGCGGTAAGTGTAACTGTTGAATCGTTTCTGGCGACTTAGGTCAAAATTTTAGCAATGCCTACTCGACAGTCCGAATAGCCCTTATTCAGACGGTGGAGTTAATGGCACTATCTTCCAAATCTGACACTAGGAAATGGTGACCTAAGTGACCCTGCGAGCATCCTGACAAAGTTACTCACCTGACCGGACTAGGCTGATGATTACCCTTCACGTTCTGTTGGTTGTACCTCAAGCTTTCCTCGATGCAACTCACACTCCTCATCTGCAATTAACAATTCTGTATGTCTCAGCTGCGCGTGGAGGACTGGCAGAGCAAAAATTCTGGTTGAACACACTTCCTGAGCTCGCTCTACTCCTGGGTTAGAATCCTGTTTGGATTTCAGTATAAGAAACTATACAAATTGCTTCAACCTTAGACGGATCCATGGAAGTAAAAGAATTGAAAGGAGGTAAATTTTTAGGATTTAAACTGTCATGGACATCACGGAATGACTGACTGTTTAATAATCTGGAGGTTGGGTTTGAGCGGCAAAATAGAGGAACAGAAGTCGTTCCGTCAGATTTCGCATCTACCGCAGATGAGGAGCTGATCATGAAACTTCGAGGGGTGGAGGACTTCCCGAGACTAGGGTGTGAAGGGCCGGTCGGGTTGACGTTCGTAATACCGTCAGATACAAAGAGTTCTCAAATCTGGATTCTTTCGCGTTTTTGCCGGCAATCCATTACCCACGTAATGAATGCACAAAACTGAATACTTTGAATGATCTGAATTGGGCAAATGTCTCGAAATCTTGTAGTCACGTACTGTTTGATCACTCCTGGCGACTTAGGAGAGTTTACTCAGTAACGTCTACTTGACAATTCGAGTAACGATCAGTTAGACGGTCGGGCTAACGAAACTAATTTCCAAGTCCGAAAAATATTAGAAAAGGCGATCGAAAGGACTGGAGTGTATACGTATATGCGTATTAATGCATGTTCAGTGGCATCATTCAGGTTCACGTCTGGTTTAGGTTTGCTACATCCCCACTGCTTTGAACTGGCTGAGCTCAGTGCATAAAGCTGAAGCAAAGGAACTTCCGGTTGCCGATTTTCCTGATAGATTTTTGAGACGTTCGTGCAACGATTCAAATGAAACATCGGGTCTTCATTCCATTTACGAAACCCAGAACACAAGTCAGATTTATAGGAAGAACGTTGTCCAGGTAACTCATCATGACTATAAAGGAAAGATTTACTTACTATCCCCTGTCTTCTAAAAAAAACAGTAAATAGACTAATTGTAGCTCGAAATTCTCCGAGGTTAGCGAACGGTGCAAACGGCAATGTACGCTTACATCCTTTTGTGAACAGATACACTCACCGTTCATCCTTCGCCCCCATCGTTAACTAACCTTCAATTCATATGGTCCGAATTACCACTGGTGTTGGGAATGATGTTCTCAAATTTCAAGTTACCTCAGTTTTAGTCGATAGAACTTGACATTGCTGCAAAACTGTTTTCTTTTATCCACTGGTCCGTTTCTGCTTGCAGTTACTAGGCTTTCGTCGTGCTAATTGCCTTAGGCGCAAGATCTCGTGAGGGGAAGGTTGATAAGGGGACTTGACATATTCCAGGAAAATCAGGTAAATTACCGGTCAACGACAATCTTCGAAACACATTTCCATATTTATGTCGTTCGGCCATTGTGCCTTGATTCAGGCACATCGACTGCCACATCGACGGGCCATTGCTTAGCAGTGCCAACTGAAATAAAGACAAACAGCAGGTTTGGTTCATCAACCAGGTCTACTTGGGTTGCTGCTTGTCTAGGATGTGTAGCTGCGTAAGCAGCTAAACAATGCGACGAGAGTGTGAGAGCAAGCGCTCTGAGGCATGTGACTCCGTACATGACACGGACGACCGCTCACGAATACCAAGGCTTTTGCCCACGCCCTCTCTACCATATGAATCACGTGGACCACCCGAAACCAGTCGCCATGCCAAGTGGATGAGTCATTGTCAAATGAGCAAATGATAAATGGTCGAACCATCTTACAATGTCACGTGACCGTGACTTAATTGGGCCTTGAGTTACGCCGATTTGAGGGACTTGCTCAAGAACATGCCACACGTGGATACGTATGGACGGACATTGGCATAGTTGCATCGGTAGGGTCGACATTGATGCTGCCAAGCCCTTCACACGCTGGTTGTTATGCCAAATAGTGATCTTCTGACTTCACCATGATTACTCGTGAACTGTTACTGAACCCAACGGCGATCAAGTGGGAGTCAGTATCCATCTGTGTCACCCAGTTGGCGTTGGTAACGCTGGGACGAGGCGGCTAAATTCATTGATGTCCACCTTCTGAAGGGCGGAAGCAATTTGAAGGACGACGGCTAGAAAGCATGCTATTCAATTAGTAGATTGCGGGAAAATTGAGGGAATCGTTCTCTTGAACAGACTGTGCGAGAAAGAAGCAGACGAACTGCTCGTATGCCGGAATTGGAAGGGCACTTTGTCTCTATCGCCAGTGGGCGTGAGTGAGCATAATTCATGTGATGTGAGAGAACGAGGATCACGCTTTTCTGGCTGGTCAGTGATGCAGAATGAAGACTCTGGCAAATGGATCACGCGACCTAATCTACAAGCACGCTGAAATTTCCTGACGTTTGGATCCAAACTTGCCTAACTCGACAGCATTTCATTAAGAGCTTACAGGTACTTTTAGATCGTTTCCGTCACTTCAATTTTATCGACCATTCTTGTTGCGGTGTATACTGTGGCTTGTTCAAACTTGATCCAAACTGGACTGGTGGTTCACCGCAATGACAGTTTTAGCGTGATGTCCGTAGAATAACGCGGTGAGCACATGAACGAATTTATCATATCTGTTCTGGCGTCTGCAAACAACAGCATGCCTACTGTGGAATCAAGTAACGGACTGCAGTCGCCGAAACGTCGAATATTCAGCTGGCGACTATCCGTGCAGTGTTCAACTCTAACACTTCCCCCGGGTTTTGGAGAACAACTGGGAGAACTGCAATCAAATATACACCTAGTAGAGTTGGGGCTGAAAGCACCCTGATTCAGGCGAACGTTAACATCACAATAATCCACTAAATTTCACATTTGGCTCCATACCCACATGCTACATTCTAGCTAGATAAATGAATTTACGTGCACATCCAAAAGTGTCAAATACCGGCCAGACTGCCTCACGGCTCTCATGGTAGAACAGTCTGGTAAAATATATGAAGAGTGCGTTAAGCGGCTAGGTACGTTCATGGTACTTCTTCGGGATTTGTCGAGTGGCGAACACCATGTCCGGAATCCACATTTCTTCTCGGCAACAATGACCTTTGGAACTTTCGATAGTAGCTTTCCGGTGCACGCTGATGGTCTGATATCGGTGCAACTGTTGGGGCCTTGCTTGCTACTCTGAACCGTATACAGAGGTACATTTAAGGCATTCTTAAACTTCGTGAGTCCAGATGGAGTGAACCAACCGGAGCAAAACAAGTTCTAAAGATGAGCTACCATGCTTCAGAAGTGTCCCTGGCATTACACTCCTATTCACAGCCTGTCCATTTCCTGGGAAATCCCACCTGGAGCGTGTGACTCTGCGGGGCCACAGGGTATGGGGATTCCTGACCGCTGCCGGGGACCCAAAGGTCAGGCTTGCTTGGAAGTGAGGAGCTTACCCAGCTAGGAGGTGCAGCAATGGTGATTTGATCCGATTAATATTGCGCATAGCAAACCAATTGTAAGCCACCTCAGGCTTCTGAGAATTGGTGCTGGATTTTCCATCGTATATGATAATAAGTCAACCACCACGGTCAACCGTTTTGTGACGAAGCCTGAGTTTACCAATCCCCTCCCTTCGGTAAGCAGAGGACCGTAACGTTTCAAGTAAAAAGATTTGTGTACTTCAGCAGCATGCCATCAATAATGGAATTGAGGACCTGAGCTGCGCGACAAACCCGCAGCTCCACAAGATTTCGTCCCATCACTACTCCAGACGGACTCAACCGTGCATATCTGAATATTGTTCTCAGTAATTTTGTCAACGCGGATATTATTTTGTATCGTATGTCAGTCCCTCACATTCGCCTATTACATATCGTTTCTACGATTCCTCATAGCACAGTTTCAAGCAGCATTAATCGTCGATCAAACACCCTTCACTTCTGATAAATATCAATCGCTTGGCCCTAGCTTTTACGCACGTCTGCATAACCCCTTTCCTCAACAGTTCCGTTTCACCCTTTGCGTGCTTCATTCAACTACGTCTTACCGTTCCTAAGTGCTGCTCGTCAAAACTACTTACATCGAAAACAAACCTGTGAACAACTCTGAGCGGTCTACTGAAGTTACACTATTGACCTGTGTCTACCACTGGAGCTGTCTGACTTTGGTTCTAGCTAAGTTTATACACCATACTAGGTGAACAGTTCGACCAATCCAGTTCGAGGTAAGTTCTATCTATCTCAGTAATGAATTCGAGTAACGCTGCATCAGTGATCGTTAAAATGGTCTTCATGCCACTCACTGTCCCAGAGAAGAACAGACGCGTTGGTTTTAAGCTATTGGTGACGGAATATTACCAGATGCATTCTGCTGTGTTGAGAACTGACATGTTGTTGACCACTGAACAAAAACAAAAGTGATACGCTTCTTGACATTCACACACGTTTATGGGAAGACTGATAAAATTAAACTCCCAGTGAATGCCTGTGACCAACTGCTACACTACGGACGTGATGCAAATGATAATTCGCGTGTGGGATTGACACAAGTGTGCGTAGTACTGTATATATTACAGCAACGGTTAGTGCTGTCATGTGTGTTCACAATGAAGTGCTATATTTGGTTTCATTTGAAATTGCAGGTGTGGTTAGTTTTCCCCCAAACACGTGGTATCTTCAAACGGATTAGTGAACAAAGGGTGTGATGCCACTGAAGTTGAGTTATTCAGAAGTCCCCGTCTGGTTAGTGACTTCTTCCGAATGTGAGTCAAGTAATTAGATAGTCCCTCACCTGACGGAAGAAGAGAAACACCAAAGGAAATCACGTTGTTTGAGTAGCCGTCACAGCGGTCACCGTCACAGATTTGTCTTGCAGATTGACGGTGGTGTAAGTCACGGTAGATGAAGGCGTTGTCTCACACATAATGGTCTTATTCGATGGGCTACCAATGTAGTGAGGATAGACGGTCGCGTTATACTACTTACACCATCACTGTTCAGTAGCAGCATTGATAGAAATGATCGCGGGATGAAGACGGAAGTGATACGGGAAGGATCATTGGAGGTCAGTATCACATGTGGGAACTGAGAGTTTGTTTCAAAAGCGACCGGAACATCCTCAGGTCAGTGTTGTGTGCAAATGAGTTGTTTTGTTTGCAATCTGGTTGAGCCGCATAACTCGTGTATTGGTTTCCCCAAATGAGCGACCTCTGTGCCATCCGGCTTATCGGTTAACAACACTAACACCATTCCAAGACACCTCCGCAACCTCAGTTTAAAACGTCATGTATCATGCGCTTCGAGGGGGTTGAGTTGTTTCGTCAGCCGATCAATTTGACAAATTATCTGACTAATGATTGACTGGTCCGGGAGTAATCCGTGTGATTTGTTTTTTCTTATCAGGCTTAGGAACGATGTACACCAGTTTACCAGGTGTGAAGAGGTTGGATTGGATTGAAAAAACTCATCGATACCAGGTTAACCAACGAAGGGTGAAGAAAATCAGCGTGGGCAACTTGCAGGTCAGCGCCACGATCATTTACGATGATAATCTGGCGTCGTATCTGATTGTGCAATGGCGAGCACCGAAGTGACACAAGCTGTTCAGGTGTGCCTTGATTCAGAAATCAAGCTACCAACTGAACAGAGTCGACCACTTGGAAAAAACAAGATCTCGGAAACAAATATACTTCTCATTTAACAATTGTTTCTTATCCATGAAATTAATCATGTAAAATCAATGAAGTTAGGCTGGTTGAGTGCAACTGGTGGTGCTCGTTACTTCGGTTCCAGGAAAGTAGCATGCTTTGAACAATGGGGCGACTTATCACGACTTTATTGTAAAAGTTGGCCCGTATTCCGACAGTACGTAATTCAACAGTAACCATTACCATCTGCCATATGTCCGGCATGAGCTTACTTACCCTCAATTACTTCGAAATGTCATCCTCAAGCCGATTTGTAACGGCTGTAATCATAAAAGCTTAGACCGATGAACCTGAGGTTTCTCAAAGTTCAACTTTATGTGGACAACTGACACCGACGATAAACATGATATTTTAAGTTTTACGGACACTGATCATTTTGATTTGTTTTTCAATCTTCTTAACTTTGTTCACCCGAACCTATCATTGTCTCACGAAAAGGAATCAAGCGACAGCTTAGCATTTTTAGATGTACTCTTTACTAGGAGGAGGGATGGAAAATTACAGCGATCGACCCATCGCAAAGCAACGTGGGGCTGACAATACCTACAGTTCTCCAACTTTGCCCAGATAGCATACAAGCGGGGTTTGATCAAAACTCTNAGCTTTTCGCACGTCTGCATAACCCCTTTCCTCAACAGTTCCGTTTCACCCTTCTCGTGCTTTATTCAACTACGTCCTGTCGTTCCTGAGTGCTGCTCGTCAAAACTACTTACATCGAATACAAACCTGTGAACAACTCTGAGCGGTTAACTGAAGTTACACTGCTGACCTGTGTCTACCACTGGAGCTATCTGACTCTGGTTTCTAGCTAAGTTTATACACCAGACTAGGTGAACAGTTCGACCAATCAGGTTCGGGGTAAGTTCAATCCATCTCAAGCATGAAATCGAGTAACGCTGCATCAGTGATCGCTCAAATGGTTTTTATGCCACTCGCTGTCCCGGATAAGAACGGACGCGTTGGTTTTAAGCTACTGGTGACGGAATATTACCAGATGCATTCTGTTGTGTTGGGAAGTGAAATGTTGTTGACCACTGAACAAACGAAAGTGATACGGAGGGTGAAGAACATCAGCGTATGTAACTGGCAAGTCAGCGCCACGACCACTTCCGATGATAATCTGGCGTCGCATCCGACGGTGTTATGGCGAGCTCCGATATGACACAAGCTGTTCAGGTGTGCCTTGATTCAGAAATCAAGCGACCAACTGAACAGAGTCGACCATTGAAAAAGTCAAGACCTCGGAAACAACTATACCTCTCATTTCACAATTGTTTCTTATCCATAAAATAACGCATGCAATATCAATGAATTTAGGCTGATTGAATGCATCTCGTGGTGCTTCTTTCCTTGATTTCGGAAAGCAGCATATTTGAACAATGGGGCGACTCATCATGACTTTATTGTAAAAGTTGGCCCGTATTCCGACAGTACGTAATTCAACAGTAACCATTACCATCTGCCATATGTCCGCCATGAGCTTACTTACCCTCAATTACCTCGAAATGTCATCCTCATGCCGATATGTAACGACTGTAATCATAAAAGCTTACAACGACGAACCTGATGTTTCTAAAGGTTCAACTTTATGCGGACAACTAACACTGACAATAAACATGATATTTTGATTTTTACGGATACTGATCATATTGGTTTGCTTTTCAATCTTCTTAACTCTATTCACTCGAATCTATCATTGTCTCACGAAAAACGAATCAACCGACAGTTTGGCATTCGCAGATGTACTCATCACTAGGAGTGGGGATGAAAAATTACAGCGATCGACCCATCGCAAAGCAACGTGGTAAACGTGAAGGACTGCTCTCAGAGATAGTGTTGGCAGATGATCAAAAATACACTGGCTGGTTGATTCACACGATAACCAGGTGAATCAAAGTTCAGCTTATTTTGCCACGTCACTGCTTGCAATGAATTTTTTCAAGTACGGACATTCTACTGGGCATGGGAGTGTCATTTACTGAACCACATGTATGAGGTTGAGTTTTTTTTCAAGTGTTGGTGCACAGTTCTGCTTACAGAGCATTTGACAGCACAGTAGGTTACACTCATACACCAAGAGCGCATGAGCACTAGCTTGCCATTTCCCAGACGATGTGTTGTCTATGTTATCTGGCTGCAGTTGATTTGTTTTGCTTCTATTCACCTGGGTCACTCGGCCTGTCTGCGTCCAGAGACTAGACACACCCACATGTACAAGCAACCAAAACAGTTCGAACCACTGTCTGTCTGATTCACTTTTATATTTGAAAGAACGGTCAAAGAACGATGAAATGAAACACACTGAAACGCACTCTCAAATTTATTCAACCCAACACAGACTGAAACTGTTGAACTAGTCAAACCAACGTGGTAATTAGTACACTGGGAATGATTGATTCGATTGCGAGCGAGTAGCACGAATACTGTACCAGAATGCTGTCGCTCACTGAATAATCTTACCGATCGGAACGCTGAGTTGCGAACGAGGCTGTGTACAACTTTTTCGTCTTGAATTTGTTTCTGAGTGTTCCAAACGAATTCACTACCAGTTCGTACATACTTGGCGGTCCGTTCTAACCGAAGTCAGTTGAATACGAACAGGCATGCAGTGTGCTGTCATTGATACAGATAGTTTTGGCTAGTGAGTACAATAAACTGCCCTCATTATTATGCAATACCCCGTTTACTCGGGGGTTGGCGTTCGTTTCCACTCGATGCCTTAACGCAGATCTGCAGACCGATCAGACTGTCTCAAGTAAGATTTCGTCATTCGTGTGACTGTTCTAAAATATCTTAAAATATAATGTCCTTTCGTGAGCATGTAGTGTACATATATATAAACGCGAAATTTGATGCTAGGCAACAGATAATGGAACCAAATCGGCATAATCCATGGAATTACAACGCAACTGTTCATCTTTGTGCATATATCACATTTATCCGCATAGTATGGAAGCAAGTTGCAATACACAAATGCGTGTACATGCATAAGCTTGAGCAACAATAGCTAAGAAATCGACCAGTTAGAATGCAATGTTTGAGACACAAATTTGGAAACGAGAATGTTCGGATTATACTGGTTATCCAGGTAGGCAGCACGAATCGTTTACTTCNCGTACAAATAGTGTTAATCTTAACAGAGGAGGGTGTTGGATCGGAATCGGACAGGCAGTCTCGCGCTTACACGCCCACGCAATCACGCGTCCTAACTTATGCCAGATAAGTCATGCTACAAATTAACCAATCACGTGTACTAGTGCTTGCCGATTCGTCAGTTAGTAATTGATCGGTTGTCTTTGGTTATTCATTCTTTATATGCGTGTATCACGTGACCAATCGATAAACCTTGTACTTGAGTCTTACCAAATCGTCCACCTTACCCGTGCGGGACGATTCAACGTCCGCATATTATGGAAGCGAGGTGCAATACACAAATGCGTGTACATGCATAAGCTTGAGCAACAATAGATAAGAAATCGACCAGTTGGAATGCAATGTTTGAGGCACAAATTTGGAAACGAGAATGTTCGGATTATACTGGTTATCCAGGTAGGCAGCACGAATCGTTTACTTCTATGTTGAAAGCGCTAACTCAAGTTCCATTTTAAAACGGTTAGCTGCGATTCTGAAATGATGCCGGATTTTTCTCAAGATACTTAGGCGCATTGTCAGGTTCCAATCGACGACATATAGGCAGCGTCCAAGGATTTCAGACAAGATGCGGTAACTAGCCAACATTAGCCCGTGATTTTCAATCCAAACGTAGTATGCACTGTGTCAGTCAGTGCGATGGCGTAGCTCCTTCTCAGCCACTAGCAGTGATTCAGCGCGTCATTGAAGTATTCACAAGGTGAGTGAATTCCAGTTCAACTACAGGGTACTAGAGAAATGAAAGATGTATTTAATAGCTGCAACCTCCTAAACTGAAGTGGAAAGTGTGCCTATATTTGATTTGGGGGCAGTAGAGGATCCCTGCATACGAGCAGCTGGCTCGGAATTGTGATTTGTCATTAAGTTGACATAGATTCACCGGAGTGGTTGCCGTTGTCAGGGCTAAGGTGGTTCATTCGCTCGAACAGATGAATGCGTTTCGGCTGAAGTACTTTTGATGGTTACCAACACGACAGCCATACATGCTAAATATCTCAGCACTCAAGGAACCCAATGAAACCCGAACAGGATATTTTTGTGCTGATAGAATAGTAAATTTGGGAACTTCCATACTTGAGTAGTTAATAGCACGTTGTCGCCTTTCATGTCCAAGACTATTGATGACCACGACCGCTGTTAGGTTTTCCGGTTAAACGGATATTATGCATAGTATGGCTCACCCACAAGGATGTTGTCAGGGCTCTTGGCAACACGCTTTATCTACAATAATTCCTGTATTGGCAAGGGATGGCTGCGAAACCTTACACAGTTAACACAGCCGAACATTTTGGCTAGGTATTCCGCGTCTAATCATTTAGGAGATTGTTGCGCTCCCAACATATACGTTCCCATCTCTTTGATAGAAGGGCGGTTGGTCGATATACTTTGAACGGTTCCCAGAAGTAAACGAAGATTTTGCCTACACAGTACGTGACAAGACGAAGGGTATATTCTGTACATAATGTGCAGACTGGTTGAAGGCAGTGTTCGAATGACAAACAGCAAGCAAGTACAGTCCCAACACACACTGACAAATCACCCACAACCCAACAGACTGAGACAGTATTCTAGCTTCAAGCTAGATAAATTACTGAACACTAGCTAATGAGTCTAGACCGTACCAGAATCAGGGCTTGTATACCGAATGGTAAGGCATGCCACTATACGAGTTCACTATTTCAGTGTACATGTGACAAGCGAACAAAATTCCTTTGAATATCTATGCACTCAATGTTCTCAAGAAGTGATTGTAACGCAATGAACAACAACGTCAGTGACGCAGATGTTCGAGCGGACAAATAAGGTGCCAAAACAAATCAGACAAGTATGTGACGTGGGATACAGCACACAAAAATGACAACCGCTCAAGTCCAAACATACAGTAGAACAATAGATTATGGCTATTCGTACATATCAGGTGTATAGACAGACAAGCTATGAAAAGTTGTTCAGATGCAGGAATAAATAACAGTGCTGTAATAAGAGTTTCCAGATTAATGAAAATGTTTGTGGTTAATGAAATAATGGCAGCAATTTGGCACCACGGTCCATACGAAACGGGCGCTACAACACTATAATAGCCGGATAGTAATTCTGACCACTTCCGTTCGATGGAATTATCCAATTTTCGCGTTCAACTCCCACTGAGATTACTGTGTCATTTTACACGGTGCAATGTTTTCTTACCTAAGTTGCACTATGAAAGAAAAATAATTATTCCGAATACGTTTATTTCGCTTGATTCATTGTCCGCATCGCCCCATCTTGACAACTGAGCGAAATGATGTGTATTTGAGGCGGACATAGACGTGGTTCTGGACAGTCTTTCGCCGATGTTCGTCTCGATACGCTATAACGCTATAATAACCGGATAGTAACTGTCGGCCGGATAGAGGTGCAGTAGAACAGATATTCTGTAACAAAATTCCAATGACATCCGTGAAGAGTGAGTGTCAAAAGCTGCTAGATTGCTCATACTACGTTCAGTTGAGCGTGTCAACAGCGAACGAAACCAGTCCAGCGAGATAAAAGTGACGTAAATCCGAAATAGAAGATTTCAGCCAAATGGACAGAACAGGACTAAACTGCATAAAATTTGCTGTGTGGTACACTGGAATAGAAGCTCAACAATGGAACCAAAAAATATGTAGGAATACGGGAATAAAAAGTGGAATAGCTTTTGGTTGTGATGGGTTGCACTCTGTTAGCATTTCAGCTGTATCTCGTCAACCATAGATTATAAATTAATCCGAATGTGTACATCACGCCCATGGTAATAATGATCGAACTGTGTGCAACGAGGGCGAGACCGATAAATCCCAGTGAGTCTGACTGGCAGCACACGACGCTGAGTATAATGTTTGATCATCAAATTGTCATGACAGTATAATGAGAGATGTAACCTGGTCAGCCTCCGCGACGAAATAACAGTGATGAAAGTCATGTAGTTTGCCTTTGCATTTCATGGAAGTTGATGTGCGGTCGAGTGTGTCCTTGGCTTAATAACATTTCAGTTACCGTCTCATCGTGTTTTGCCTGAATGCTATCAGCGCACGTCAGTCTGATGGGTTCTGAAACAAGAAAATTCAGTATATCAACAGCCGCGCGCTTTCTTCNGCTGATGACGCCTTACTCTCACTTGCAGCTCGGTTGTGTTGTTTGCAAGGTGTAGGCACCTTGATGCTGGGTGTTTGAATAGGGACGTAGTCATTTTCAGTAGTTAGGTCCCTTCCCGTCCCCTTCTTTTTCCTTCTCTCTTTCTATATAGGGTTTGCTGTTTCTTCATGGTTGTGTGGCAGTTAAGCATTAGTGTTAACCACTGATGTATTGCTGTCTATGATGATGATGATGAATGCTATCAGCGCACGTCAGTCTGATGATTTGTGAAGCAAGAAAATTCAGTATGTCGACGACCGCGAAATTCATTGAGTTCGTTTGCCGCACATTCTGTGGTGGGGGTGTATATTCACACTGAGGTTTACAAATCTTGCCGATTAATTTCGCTTGTTGCCTTGAACCCGGAAAGTTATTTTGAAGGTAGACAGATGCAGTTCATCAATGCATCCTACCCCATGCGCTCATTGTAAGTTCACGTGCAGTTACGGCTACGTCTATACATTTACGAACGAGCCAGCATTTGTGAAAGTGAATGATTCCGAACTTCTTCGAAACGACTCACAACGATTAGAACACGGATTAACCAGTCGGACAACGGATTCAGAAACCCTGGATTTCGGAGTAAGAAATACCACCTTCCGATAAACCACAGCATTATCGGCTTAGTCAACTGCTTCAGTGTATTTTTACACTAGTGATTTCCAGAAGACAACATTTAAGACAAAATCAACGTAACTGCAATTTGTACAACGTAGTGTCGATTCCTTAATCATTTGAAACCTCTTGGTTCAAGACCTAATTCCAATGATTTTATGCGTTTCTACTTCCATCCATGAAAGAACGTGCTTCACATAACACAGCGTTTGTCTATTGCACGCTTTCCCCAGTTCATACCCTGTCAACCCGTGAGACATTCACAGATATGACATCAGATCCTCAATTTCATGTCATACGCCTTTCACTCTCCAAAGTTTCGTGTACGTAGAACGAGTGACGTGCAAGTGACCTTCACCTGGCCAACTCATTAGGTCGTGTTCATTCTATCAACTTTGAAAATTGGGTGCAACATTTAGTTGACCGGTTATCTGAACAAAGTACATCCATAGCTCAGCAGTGCTTCTAGACGTTGGTCTGATTAGGGTGGCAGCAGATCTGTGAGAGTAATAAGAACGTAGCCCTGACCTTACCATTTGCCTACAAAACATGAGCAATCACAATGAACGTCTGGATATTGTCAGATTGAATGAAAATGTTGTTGTAGCCTGCAGAGTTTAACAATCATGGTGCACTGTCTGTTAGGTTTACACACATACGACTAGGGTGTGGTTTCATGTTCTGGTGAACGTGCTCACACATAAAAGCCACCGACATGGTCCATCCACAATGCTATCAATTTGAGTTCTCCTGAAAATGACGATTTGGTGTCTGTGGGCGTTAGGACTTGCGGTTCTGTCTTCAAGCGCGATGTGTAACCCGAAGAGTGAATGTCTGTTTGAGTACATTTCTTAGTACGAATGCTCGTAACGATGTCAATGATAAGTTTTATACTATTAGTTCCATTCAAGTTCTGTTAGAAAAGTCGAGCATGCTGTTGTTGTCTTTTGTACCGAGGGACGTTTGCTTAGGTGACGATTTCTCTGGTCGGGATACCTGACTGTCCTTAAGGATCTGTTGACGAGATAAGTGTAAGCAGCAGTTCAAATTACATTGGTGCCAAGAATCACCGTGTGACACCAAATGCAATGTCCAATCTGAAGGTAGGTCACATTCAGTGTGAGATTCTATTTCACAATCTTGGAACAACTGAATGTCTACCAAGCCAGCAAATCAACTCAAAATTTTGAGTGCAATCTACAACAGCTAATCGAGTTCAACGTTTGCATGTGCATTTTCGTGAACCTATCTAACTGCACAAGAGAAGATGGAAGTTAGTTCACAGTCTTACCCACGTTGTTGTTTCGCTCTAATTGACCTCAGTTTCACGCGCAGTTTCTAAATTCATGCATGTGCTGCGAAGGATTTGGCGGACTCAACGGCGGTAATGTGGCAAAACGAACAACATAAGCCTTTGTAAGATATCTGCACCAAATCTAGTACGAATGAAGTTGAATAGTTTGGACGTCGTGTTTAACATGTTACTGATAAACCGATTGGGAATAACACAACGGTACGAGCAAGTTGTAATACTCTACGTTTCTACCACCTCGAGTGGCGTTCTTCAGGAGTGTTGTAATCGATTACGTTGTGTTATTCTCAATCCGTTTATCAACACTAGCTTTTGTTCGCGGATTTCACACTCCAATCAAACGTTCTCTTGCCAGGATCTCCCAATCAACTTCTAATTACTAAACTCAGCAAACTTGCTCAGTAATATTACGTTTATTGATATGCGGACATGGTAATCGGCATTTTCATCTCTAAACTAGTTTTACCGCAGCTATGACATTCTAGCAGACTTCCCAACTAACCCGTCTTGAAAACATGCACAAACCCGATGGTTGCGGTAATTAGACCGCTGCGGTGATACGTCTAATTTTCGAGACCGGGTTTATTGTTTTCCAACAACAATGGTTCCTTTAAGTTATGGACTGAGATCCAACAGGACTGACGAAGATTACCAGAGAGCAATGAAAGCCAGAGCATAGATGGTGGTTATACAGTCATCAATGAAGCTAACGTTGAAAAGGACATTATATTCTGAACGAAAGTAGGGGAAAACAGATGTAATCATTAAACCATTTGTCTTGTCTTGCAAATTGTTTTCCGTGAAAACTATGCAACTACTTTGTTTCTTAATTCAGAGAAGTTTGGTGAGTGATTCTTCCGCAAAATATTTTACCCCAGATTTTTCCCACGGCTGTTCTTCAAACCCATAACATCATGTGCGTAGAAGAGTGCTAACTGCAAAATTGTTATGTTGAGCCGCCATCCGAAACAGCATGCTCAGGCACGAGGATTACTCTACGAGCTGATCCACCAAGTCATGTCTGGGTATTGCTCCTTTCACTGATTACAATCTGTCGAAAGGCGAGTATTCTGCAACTGGGTCATTTCCACACGATCAGCTCTGCCGTACTGGCTATCGGTAATTATGTTATTCAAACACGCCTAAAGCCTGCAGTTAAGCATGAAAGGCAATAAACAAATGGTCAGGTGTTCAGTTAGAGTGAGAAGTAATAGGCATGATCATGAGCCGGACAGCAGTAGTGGTAAAGAGTGATTGACAAACCATTTCAAGGTTACATCTAACCGATGAGAACAGACATTCGGTGTTGGTGGTGTCCAGTTAACATGAACGGAACAAAGTTTGCATGCGTCAACTAAGAATCGAATATGCGACTGAACGTTAATCCCCATCGCTGCGCTTTGTCTGAACTTGTTGATGCGGCTTACAGAAACCCTGTAGACTGCATGTAAAACCCTCACAACCTTATCGGTGAGACAAGCGACGTTTATGTTATAAATAAACCTGGTCAGATTAGCGTTCACTCGTGTCAGATTGTAACTTGTACTTTGCATTCACAAGGGATTAGTTGATTCACCTACGTACAGCA
>QNGE01008601.1:0-13778 GCA_008508345.1 Paragonimus westermani | reverse complement strand
AGCATCATCCTTTCCTTGGTCTGCCTTGAGTCAATATTTCGACACGCAGTATACTTTTATGGGTATTCCCTTAGAGAACCTAAAACCTGAGTCTAATAGAAGAGCTTCTTTGCCGGGTGTACACACTTGAACCTCTTTCAAAAAATCACACTCCTTTTTCTCCTAAATGTAAAGGTGTTTTCCTGGATGAATCGACCAGGATATCTAACGGTGACTGCAATTCTTCTGACGGTGGCTTTCAGCTTCTCCTTGTTTTATACAACCATTGTAACGCAGCATTTCGAATCGCCGCATTTTTGAGGCTTGCAATTGTAGTGGTTTATATGAATACGTAATCCATGGCTTCGTTAGCGTCAGCCCAAGGTCTTCCAAAGGGAGATTCTCTTGTAACGTTGCAAGAAAAAGAGTGTCAATAGTGTAGCTGCCTGATAGGTCAGTCTAGTTTCATCTGTTCGTACTCAAATTAGTAGGCCTCTATGTAGTGGATAGTGGTCACTCACTACTAAATTTAAAGGTTTACAGTCCGTGTGGACTATTGTTGTCCAATCAAAGGTGAAGGTGATGAACAATTTAGGACAGCTGTACCCGCTGTGATCTCTCTTGTTCCGTGAGTGAAGAACTTGCTGTGGCACTTCTTTTCTTTCATGTTGAAAGTTTCACTACTATCACGTTGAATAATCAGAGGATGATCCAGGTTATAGCATTGAAATATGGGGAATTAGTAGGTGCTTCTGTTCCGTAGGATGCTGACTGTTCTTCCGCCGCCCACTTCCGTGGTAGGTCAATTTGTTGATGAGTCAAATCGTGTCGGATAGCTCCGAAGCAGGTCAACTGAAAATATTAACTATACCATTTATCGGAGTTACTACCTTCACGCGTCAAACTGTGCAATTGTTTCGCAGATATCAACTTCTCTTGTTTAGTCTTGATGTTAGGATATGAACTACTGCGTCTTGGTTCAACTGGCACCTCCACCGTTTGTCCTGATTGATCACCGCAATATGGATACCGCTCCATAGGCTTGGTCCGGAGAGCCGTTGTCCCATTCAGTATCGTCTTCATTGGTGCGGTTGACCATAGGTGACCTGAACTGTTAGGCGAAATGACTTTGTCTTCGACTGTTCATGCAAGTCACTTAGTAAGCTTGTCACTTTTTCTACTAATAGTGTCTATACCCGCAGAACTGATACGACGTTATCACAGTAAATTTTTTCTTCTGATTTTAAAGACAAGCTATGCGTAGCACTCGAAGAAGTTATTGTTTGTATAGTTCCCTCTGCGCTAGTGTATTTGTCAATACATTAGGCAGGTGTCATTGGAAGTACGTTTTGCAACATTCAGTAGATTTTAGATATCTGGTACCGTTTTGTCTCGAATAGACTGCTATTCGCTTAAAAATTTGCGCAGTTTCACAAATTACTTAACGTACTGGTTTGTTATTCCGGTCGCTGCTCATGTGGGTGGAGAAAATGGGAACTTCCCAAATTTTTTTTTGCTTGTCATTAAAAACTACTCTTCCGATATACGGTTAGCTACTCGATGTTTATGTCTTGCTGCGTATTCCACAAAGCTCAGGATCACATGATTACATCTCCAATCTTCATCGATTACTTTTCGGCATATTTTTATGTGATAATTTCTGGTGGTCTAGATAAGATAACACTTATAATTCTTTGTGCTTGTTTCTTCCTGGGCAGTAACTGCGCGCAAACACGTTTAGGTCCTCAACAGCTAAGCTCTCAGTGGTTGCTTCGTCCTAACAGTAAGGCGGAGCGACTCTTGACGGTTTTGTCGTAATGCTTGTGAGTTAAAGAATTCTTGTATGCTTACACCACGTTAAAACTTACAGCTTCCGAAGTACAACAAGACGACAGGACTGGTAGCACTGAACGATGGCGAATTTTGTTGGTCTTCGTGATTTATGTTATACACAAGAAGCCGTTAGAAAACGAAAGATTCGTGTTGGTTCAACAGATTTTTCATTGGTTTGTCTTACTTCATCTGTGGCTTCTGTGTTTTATGGAACGACGTATTTTTATCTTGTACTTTCTAAAACCAATCACATTCTGTGCCTGAGTCGGTTTGTTGACATAACGTTATGATGAAGCAGTCGACATCACATTTGTTCGTTCACTCTATTCGGTGTATAGATACGTCTGGCTGATAAAGCACGACCCCGATAAAGTCAGCCTTTCAAGGCGAAGTTACATGCTGAATCAAACAGTTGAATCAACAGCTATTCAAGCAGTTCTAAAACCCACCAGAAATGCTCCAGAATCACGACGCAAAACAAGGGATAGGCACTTTGATATTTTCCCGATGAAAGTAAAGCTTGTTACCGCATTTTTAATTCTCGATTTAATATTCTTCACGTTTTTCATGTTTAGAGTAAGTCGGTCGTCCCGACCAGGCCGTGCGATGCACTGAGTCTAAATGACCTCTGGAATGCCACAGTTCGATAACCACTGAAGCCAAACTTAGACTTTAAGTAGATCAGCTACGACAAGCTGTACAAAAGTACACATCGTTAAGCCTAGCTCCACTACATGCTGCGGAGTTTCTGGTGTTCACTTTTGCTCAACTTTAACCTGCACACCCCATCTTGTTGAAGAATGCNGACCAGGCCGTGCGATGCACTGGGTCTATATGACCTCAGGAACGCTACACTTCGATAACCACTGAAGCCAAACTTAGACTTCAAGTAGATCGGCTACAACAAGCTGTACGCTAGTACACAACGTTAAGCCTAGCTTCACTAAATGCTGCGGAGTTTCTGGTGTTCGCTTTTGCTCAACTTTAACTTGCACAACCCATCTTGTTGAAGAATGCAGTTTATAAACTATAAATAAAAGATGCCAAGCTGCTGTATCTACGATGCTGAACCAGATGCCGGTCAATCAAGATTTAACCCGGAGTAATCGCATTCAGGCTTTCGTGGTATTGCAGATCTGGAACCCCTTAATTGTTCCCTCTATCCTCGGTTATTATGCCCTAGAAACGTATCGCACTGAGAACTTCTTAGCTCTCATCTGCTGCACGTCAATACAAGTGATCCATAAAATGCAGTCCGTGTTAGCGGTGTTTTACAACAAGAATTATGTTTGGGACCACATCGTTCGTCTCATGCCGATAATAAAGTACACTTGCAGATCAGCTTACAGTCGATGGCTGATGACTGTGCAAAATGCTAGAGTTAAATTGGCAACTCTAAATGTAGCTGAGCACATTACATGTGAACCTTTGATGTCAAAGTAAGGGGAGAGAAACGTCTGATAGGGCTACCCATGGAACCTTTTAACTCAACGTCACACCTGTGAAAACAGTATCTGTTGTGATGACGGTAAGCGAAACCACTACTGTAGGAGGTATCGCCAGTTCCCCTGGTTAAGAAATTGGAGCATCCGGTATCTAGGTTGGCCACCGATCTTCCCCCCGGGTTGCAGACTGGCGAACGATTGTTCACTTGAAAATTAACAAGGAAGTAATCGTGTATCCAGTCGTTTCCGTCGCGACCTCAGACGGGATATATTGAGCAATGAGGATGGATGGACTCTATCCGAACAAAAAACAAACTACGAGTTACCAGCCACCAAGAGACTGCAGACTTTGTGTTTCGCCCCCAAGTCCTGAGAGTCCAGTTTTTGCACCAGCGCTTCTGGATTGGGCTATTTAAGCCAACTTCTTCTGCCTGAGCAACTACTCACTGAGTAGTCTACAGAACTACGAAGATTTTATTAAAGGCACTTATAACTGTGTATTATGGCTGACTATATTAAGTTAACTCTTGAGCTGAGGCGTTGGAGGCCTTCTTGGCTCTCAGTTCATATTCAACAGCACCATGACAGTCTGTCTTAGGTTTTCACCGACTTCTGTACCACTATCTGCTTGTTCATATCCATCCATTCTAGTGTTCGGGCACTTACTAAAAACCTATACAACTGCTGCTCACGAAGAAAGTTGTGATCAATATTAGTCAGAAGTGCTCTCTTTGTCAGACTCAAATATTCCTGTTTGTTCCCCGGACGGTACGTAAGCCTACTACTTTCGCGAATCTAACACTTGGATAGACAGCTCTGGTAAGAAAGTCGGGGACCTCAGGTGAAACGCGTTTTTCGGTTTCTATCAGGATAATACACTTTTGGCTCTCTATTGACTGATCCCCAGTCTGTTTACATCTTGCATTTACCGGTGATGTTGATGGTTGAATTATCACAACCATATACACATATAAAATGCTGCTTGACAGAACCTCCACTGATGGTTATCTTTATACTATCAAACATGAAGGCAAAGTTTAATCACTAAATTATATCCGTTACAAACCTGGTTTAGTTGGTATTGGGATACATGCCCTTGAAGACTCTAATCCAGACGAAGTTGAATGTTGATTTCAGCTTTGGTTAGCCCACCATCTGTCTGCTGTGCGGTGTACGGACAGTGATACAGAGTGATACAGAGACGAATTCTCAAACAGGCGAATTAGGCGACAAGCACTCCTACGGTGTTCATCAAATAGATAAAAGAGAACTTTTTTGTAGGTTTGTCCTGATGAAAGTCTGTCTTTGCTGAGTACTTGATTTCCGTGTTGTAGAATATTCCGCCTGACAGTCGATACGGTTCAGCTCGCGAGGCTACTCGCTTGTTAGGCGGAAATCAGTTAAAACGAAATGACGAGTGCTGGTGGACAGGACGAGGTATCAGAATACAGCAGGCTGCCGCTAACTTGAAATTTCTAGAGTATTTTCAGGCCATCTGAGAGGAAAGTAGGGGATACCCAGATGAAACGATAAGCTGCATTGGCACACAATACATTGAACTGACCACTTGCAACTGCAGTCCAACTGGACATTTATGTCCAGATGCATGGTTAGATTCTGCCTCCCACGGAAAATGAGTTGCATTCCAGGTAAAGTTACTGAAGCGATACAAAACATCTGCCTTACAGCATCCATCTATAGTTTTCTTTATAGATAGGGGAAATCTTGGTCAAACAGTTGAAAGCTGTATTCCGGAAGATTTGCGGTTATGAGGTCTTACCGAATGACTGGGTCTTGGATAACTTCATCCGCATTTTCAAAAAGCACTTACACACCTTGAATACTAGCGAGAAGTTCGAGTACATTAGAAAATGTATCGGTGTTGGCGGAATGTTTGGCTGGGTCGAAAAACGCATACACAAAGATCTAGTACTCCTTGTCATCTTTCTCTCTCATCGGGAGCCGACATGACTGTAATGTTTTTGCACAAGGCTAAGTGCACATTGTTGCTCTAACAACAACATACAGCGAATGCTAAACCCGCCACTTCTGTCTGAAGGGTGTTGACAAAGTGTCAGGTTTTGATCGTCACTGTCTTCAGCACATCAGTAATTTATGGTTCGAACACCGGGATAATGGTAACAGAGATTGGATTCGAAACGTGATACAATGGTAAATAGAAGTCAATATCGATTATTTTTCAAATCTGAACGTACTTCATGTGTACGTCATTTTTCTCCTTCTGTACATCTAGCTCTTTCTCATCTGACACAATCAGCAATTTTATGCCCTCCACTTTGGCATACATTTACTTCATTTTAATTATATTTGCCCAAGTTGTGTAGATGTATTAGATACATACATACACACTTATATATCTTAAACAAAACTAGCAAGACAAGATGATATATATGTATATATTTCAGGTTGAACATCACTCATATTTTATTAAAACCTTCGCATCCAGATAAACTGCCCAGCTAGCTCTTTTCCAAAGGAAACACAAAACTCGTTTATTGCGTTTGTTTGAGTTTGAGAGTAGTGCATACTGTTGCCAGAGCCGGGGCTGGAACTCCGATCACATTTCACTCTGAAAACCGTGTTGATCACTGTGCCATCGAACCCACGTTAGGCACGACCGAATTATTGTATCTTAACGCCCATCCACTCATTACTAACACATATATTCATGCACACCTACACATATAACGATGTTTAGCTTATAAAATTGTTAGCGGGACTACAGACTATCTTCAGACATACATAAATAGATAGTGTCTAGCTATTGCCCAAAAATTGCTCGAGGTGTTGCCACCTGTGACGTAGTCAGAACGAATGCATTCTTCATTCAGCAGTATTTTTCATTTGTATCCGGTCCCATGTTTACAGCGAGATGCACACGTATTTCGAAGCCGTCTGCTAAATTTCTATGCTGTTTATTTCTTGACTAATGAGTCATTGACCATCCCTTATGGACGATTAATAAATACAAAATAGTATAATAAGGGAACCACTTATTGTGACCTCATTATATTGTAAAGTTGAGTCTGCTAACCTAAAATACTTCTGAAAACAAACAACCCAGTAGAATTTGTTGCATTGCAGTTCCTCCGAATGCTTGCAACAGAATTTTACGTTGCGGTTTGCTGGTAAGGATATATAGAGCACAAAGGTTAGTGGAGAAATGTTTAGTCAACGTATGACCGCTGAGCAATGAAGTTAGATATTTTGCTTATCTGAATCCAATTAAAGCCTGCTCAACGGAAATGGAACTCAGGCAACAAGAAGTAATACTTTAAATACCACAGTGCCCACATAATATGGTTTGCTGTCTTTGGTTGTGCACAAAGGCAATGCCACATATGAAGACACACCCAACCTCAAGATTCTTCAGATCAACATTTTAACCGATGTCGGTACCCTTGGAGCAGATGACCATCAAATCCGTGGAATTACATTCAATTCATATGCACATTAACTTGTTGAGGATCGGGGTCAATAATCGGTTGAATTGCTCACGACCGACCGTTTCCACTTTCTTCCATGAGACAGAGCCTAGTTATGTTCTGGCTTGTGTTCAAACTCTACAACTTATTTTTGTGAAATAGAACACAGTTCCCTAATTAAAATATTGTTAAAGTTCTTTCATTTTCCTTTCTTGCGACTTTATCAAAATAGGATGATAAGTAACCTTTCCGATGATTTACTTCTATATGAAAAGATGCTTATCTGGTAATTGACACATTGTTCAGTGTACTAGGTGGACTAACCAATCCGCAGCTGAACTGGAATTCAGTGCACCAAGCCGGAACTTTGAAGCATGAGCGATGGAAACCGTAACAAGTGGCCGGAAATGTAATGAAAAAGTTGTCTAATGTGTATGGTCAGACAGTTATCGTCGGTTCAAACTTACTAGTGACTAGCATTCACTTTACCCTGTCCTCGAAATACGACACACAATAACTGTGTTGTTCATTCCAGTCAGTGGTCCCGTGAACCAAAGTTGTCAATTAGCTTAACATCCCAGAGGTTGTTCATTCTGCTAAGTACTGTCACTAAGGGATTATAGCAAATTTTGGTCATCAGTGTGTCCTGTTCAAGATGACTAAACGCAAATCAAAGTGTGAATAAACTTTGGATTAGCTTTACAACAATCAGAATCCCGTGCTGCTGATCAACAACGAGGTTTTCAAGCATTAGACTGGACGAATTTTACAAGTTTAGCTCGACTGAAAAGTCTGAAGCTCGAAGCAGTCGATTTGAGCGAACAGGACCTTTGGTGAACCGTTTTCCAAGATGATTGGGTAAACCGAAAATCATACGTACGATAGTGTGGCTGAAGCTGAAGGTGTAACAGTTTGGTTGAGCCAGTTGTACAGTCAATAGCACAATGGTCTACGCACAAGAGAGTTAACAGTTACGAAAAGTGACTAAAACACATAAACGAATAAAACTTATCCTGGCAAAACTGCCGTGCAACGGATGAATCGGTTTGTCAGCGGTTTTGTTGTCAATGTCAGACGTGCGAGGTTTCGTGAGCTAAGTACGCACCAACTAGTAGGTTGATTGCATATATTAAGATTGATTTCTAGGGTAGTTGTATTGACTGTGCACCTTAATCTGTTGGAATATGACCACAAGATCTTGCAGGAAACAAAGCTCTGATATGACGTTTTCCAACGCACATTTGAACAGTGTGGGTAAGTGGCAGTGATTTCCAACGTGCATCCTCTGACTTGCTTTAACGGCGCTCCATAGATCGGACGGCTTGACTGGATAATTAGATTTAGTTACGAACGCGAGGATTCAAAGTGAATTAGCTTCCGCCAAGCCACCAGTTAGGCACAGTGGATAATGCTCCCGAATGCATATAGATGATCATCATGTTCGTTGTCTCATAGCAACAACAGAAACTGCGAACACGGGTAAACTATGCGTCATCAGTTGAGGAGGCACAAGTGGAATGGAATTAGACTGGACACGTTATTTCGCTACAAACTAGGCTTTGCTAAGTGTTATGCCGAGTATATTGCTAATATTTTCAAGGGGTTTTACCGTTCGAAAGTAACGAAAGATAACCGAGGGATCGTCGATTGGAGGTAACAGGACAATTACTGTACCTCCTCTCGAACCGATCGGCCAACAACTCACAAGCGAGTGTGGAGTACCGGTCACATATAACGAGTCATTCGTGTCCAATGTGAAGTCGGTGATACAGCGGTCAACACGGTTGCCTCATGAAATTGTATTCGCAGTTCTTTTCCCAGCCTTGGCAACTATATGCACTACTAACTAACTCTAACAAGAACGAAACTCAAATCTAGTGCTTCTCGAAAGAAGAAGACTGAAAACTCTATGAGAATGCGAAGGCTGCGATCACCTGTGGCTGATGTTCATTTTATATGAAAAACCAAAACCCTTTACTACCAATCAGTAAAAATGTATCTCTAAATTTGGCATACTGTTTAGTCCAAAAGTACTATCGGCATGTTTTTCTTCGTATTTTCCTCTCTGACAGGATGAAAAAGAGAGAGGTCATAAAATGCTCCATACACTGTTAGTAGGTGACCACAGGTTCGAAGAAGATAATTCGACAGTTAGGTTTCTAGTAGCTGGAAATTGTTCGGGTTAATTACACTCCCTTTTGATCTCATTTAGCGAAACAGATGAGTCGTTTCTAGTCTGTCAGTGTGAGGAGGTACCCGTTCAAATTACCGTTCTATCTAGTTTCCTACCCTCTCAGAGGTGATAGAGATTAATTTCGGAAATATTGCTTCACCTTATCACTTGCAAACAAGTGTGTCTATCCGACAATGACACAAACAGTCAACCTGGAAGATACTTGCGAATTCCTTTGTTGTCTCCTGTAGTCACCTAGAAGAAGCGATTAGCTTTCCACCCAGATTACCAGAAATCCATTCGATCTGACTGTGGAAACGAAACTCAACACATATATAGAAGCTTTCTTAAACGATGAGTTTTTTAATAACATAAATTCATTATAGTAGCGACAGGGTTTATTACTTCTTCGTATCTTCGGAACGATCACATAAATTTATCGGTTCTGAGCTCATGATAATTCCTGATGCTCACCTTCACGAACGGTTTCGTCCTTGTTTGGACTCACCTAGTAGAGATAATCTGAATGGGACGTCAAATCACCAACTCTTCCAGTTATGTGCCAAAGCTCTTATATTCCCGACCACCAGTTCAAACGGTTTTATTTAGCAGTGTGGCTAGTTTAGTTTACCTCGGCGTCACGTGTCGGCCTATGTTACCCTATTTATCAAGTTAGTAGATGACTTGATTTGATAGAGTGGATTTCACCCGAATTAGGAGAAATTCAAATTGTGTTAGTGAGTGTGAACCCCCTACAAAGTAGTTTAATCCATGCCTAGCCCCATAATAATGTGCGCAACTCAAGGTAGCAGAGATTTGGAACATGTTGCACGACTAAACCGGGATGCTGATTATGTTCAGCTTATCTCACTATTGGTTGCAGATGGAGATTGAAAGTAATTTTCAACGGGGAAACGATTCAAGAGCAGCAACACATCTGTTGTAACGAGGTGCGTACTGTGAATAGATATCATGCGAGGAAGAATTACTGTGTTATGCGTTACGCGTGTAAATCTTATGTCCCGGGAATTTGGTAATGTTTGTTTATGCAGTTAGATAGGTGAAGTTTCGGTTTACATTTCACCTTATAGCGCATGACAGAAACTACATTGTTAATCCAAAATCGGAAAATAAAATTAACTGTGCCTAGTCCGCAAGGACGAATAGCGCACGTTGCGCCCATAGACACTACTAAGGCGTACAACACGCCTACCCACTAACTGAGTACTCATGCGACCAAGGTGAATGACTGTTGCTTTTGATCTCGTCTTCCATTGTTTGGGTAACTTACATGGTTTTTAATGATTATCAGTGATACGTCAATTTAGCATTTGTCACTGAACCTTTTGTATGACCAACATTATCTTGTCCAACACATTATGGTTGGCATGCAGCTGACCAAGAAAACGACATTTCCCTGATGAGTCGTGGTTTGAACTCAGAAAACTGAATGGAGAACCACCTTGTGTCACTTGATGGCAAGATTTCCAGGGTGATTCTGATTCAGTACATTCGACGATGGATATCCAACCTACCGTAAAAACGATGCTACTTGGGAACCACATTCTCGATCATTCAAAGTGGAAGTTTAAAACTCAGCGTTTTAGTGGTATTTGCCGGATTTTTGACTCAACGCTCTTCACCACAAGTATAACTATTCCGTCGTGCTGTGTAGAAAACCAAAAATGTTGATCTTTCCAATGCTGATCTTGATGCTTGTGTCGTTGATTGTGTTCTACACTTGTGTACTGCGTTCACGATATTTTGACCAATCGGAGGCTGCCGTTAGAAACGTGGTGGATAACGTGAGGGTCAACCAAACGAAGACTCCCATGTATTTTCACTAAGATCCATGGAGCGAATCAAGGGCTTGACCCACATAAATTTCAGACGCCGTCAATGCCTACTGACTATTTCTGGTCGTTCGTCTGTATGTCTTACCCTTGTAGCTCGAATGGTGATCGTTAATCTGTCGAATTTTTGTCAGATGTGTGTCTTGAAGTTGAACATCACTCACACTTGATCGCAACCTTCGCATTCANTCCGAAAGAGGCTGGCTGGAAAGTCTATCTGAATGCGAAGACTGCGATCAAATGTGAGCGATGTTTAACTTGAAATTAAACCGAATCTCCGACTACTGATCAGAATTGTACATGTCAGTAGTGAGAGAGAGAGTTCATCGGATCAAGTGAATTAACCGAGGTAGGTTCCTTTCAACTAAAATATTCCTTTTTCTCTTGATGCACTTAACTGACGTTCTGTAAGTCCGGTTTTCCATCGTTCATTTGAAATCGTGTGCTATCTTACCTGTGCGATTTTACACTGAGCACATAGTGAGCTGCAGCTCTCAGCTTCATGAAATTCCGAAGTGGTGTTCTGGAGAGAC
This sequence comes from Paragonimus westermani, assembly GCA_008508345.1. Taxonomy (NCBI): domain Eukaryota; kingdom Metazoa; phylum Platyhelminthes; class Trematoda; order Plagiorchiida; family Troglotrematidae; genus Paragonimus; species Paragonimus westermani. Next base: position 2,516 of record QNGE01008601.1, on the reverse strand, counting down.
TTGTCCCGTGGATACAGTAGAGCAATTCTCGGACCGAATTCATGAACACGTCAATCCTCTCTGTACAAACGAAACTCTCAGCACAATTTTATTGCACCTACAGTATACTGGAACTGTAAGTCTAGTGAACTTTCCAGCTATCCATCTTATCTTATTTTCTGGCGACACATTCTTTCAAGTTCAGTTCTTTCATCTTGAGCGATTGAAGGAAAATTGAACAGGGGTAATTGACACCAACTAAAGAGATCTGACTTGACGTGGAAGGAATACACATACCACTAACAACCCACTTTACGCTTATCTGTGGGCTGATTGAATATCCGTTCGTTTAGAGCAAATGAAACATGTTTTTCAGTGAATCTGTCTCTTAATTCTCAGTACCAGTTTGTGTGACCTTCAATGAATACTGCCTATTCAATCAGCCAGTAATTTACTGGAATTAGCACGCTTTCATCGTACTCATTGATAGGACCAAAAAAGGCCAAACGACCAGAGTATGAAGGACAGATTGATTTATCCAAGTTTTCTCACATAAGTACTCCTGGAACGATCTGATGATTGCATGACACTTCCCAGTTGTGGTGATAATGATTCATTACACACATGGACTACGGTATGGTCAGCCGAAAGAAGTAGGCTGACGTGCTCATACCACACCGTCAATAGTTGTAGCTACCAAGACTTACTGTGAGAACCATTATTAGCTGTCACCAAGTTGTCTCCACTCCACGTTTGTTCAACTCAATGTCAGGTTGACAGCCCTCGGGAGATATATCTGGCACTACTCTGCCGGAATCTTGTGATGTGTTCGTGATAAACGGTTCATGCTAATGCAGTCAACACCCCCAATCTTCATTACCTCAGTATGCTCTGATTACAGCGGTCCATTGGCACCTGCTGACTTGATTCGTTAAGTCTTCGGGAAATCAACATATTTTATACCTTTCCACTCCCTGTACCACTGTTTCCGGAATCAGTTAAAATGTTCAGTCCTCGATTGAGAAGCTGACAGTTAGGAAAGCGACGAACCGTATCATTCCAAATTAGTCGTGAAAGAGAACGGCATTTGATTATCGCCTAATATGGAACCAGTGGTAGTGATTAGTTCCGAAGCAAAAGAAAAGAAACAAAAATTCACAGAACCTACCGTAGTGTAATTCACAAAAAACGATTTGCTGTTCCGGAAAAGTTGTCTCACACAGGTAGAATTGTAGAGAGTTGCAGGTGGCAGTCCTGATCATGTACTGTTGTGTCCGAGCCAGTTAATCGATGTTCGCTGCCATCATCAATTGTTTTTTATCCACCATTATACCTCCGGCTATGGGAGGGTTCATACTCTTGTTTCAGTCTCACCTGAGGCGCGGCTTTTAAATACGATCGTACAGTTGTCATCCTGAATCAATCTGTTCTCAAAATTACGCATATTTTGCAAACGTTTTCTGATATTGCAACTGAGAAGAAAGGCGTAAAGAGAAAGCATACTCGATGGTTTATCTTCATAGTGGTAAAACTGTACAGGGGCGATTAATTTTGACCGAGATGAAACTCCGGTTGATTACAAAGAAGTTTAGATGATGGTTGATCAGCTGAAAGTTGGCTGACTGACTGTTTACTACAAACTTGCTAACTAGTTGAACAGCACACGTTGGCCAACAGTACAATAGGTTTGAATTTAACGCCGACGCAACGCATAAAACAACGGCTTTGGTGAAAGCAGCTTTCAGCAGGTACCCTACTTTCAGTAGCCTCGGAGTTGTGGAATGTACTCAGTCAGGTGGCATTATATGGGTTGTAGACGTGCGGCGGATCGTGCAAAAGATTCGGTTAACATTCATTTCACGTTTGTTTTTGATAATATGGACAAAGCTAACGTTACTAACTGATCGTTTTACGTCACAACCTACTCCACATGGATGATGCTCCCGGATGGATACAGGAGGCCACTTCAAACCTCGACCAACATACAAACGATCAGGGAAAAGCCCTAGGTTTTACATTATGACTACAGTATATGATAAGTGAACCTCGAGGCCATTAAACCCTTCGGGATCTTTTATCGTCTGCTCCTAGATAACAGATGATAGCAGCATGTATATAAGGCGAAAATTTCAATGCACTTTTTGGCAGTAATGGCCAGAACACTCCACGAACCTGAACCCTAAAACTGCGCACGCGTACCTGGTCATAATAGGCCCCAAGGGTGACAGTCTCTAGATTACCACGCCGTGCATTCTTCAGCATGTCTCCAAGTCGCCTGCCTATAGTACATGATGGTTAACCAACAGTTTAACACAGAGGAATGAAGACAGTTACTAGAAGTTCGGGAAATTTCACTCGCGTTTGCCTGTCAGTTTATATGCTTGTTAACCCCTCAACTTCGGACTGGATGGCGCCCAGTCCGTTCTGCTGGCGCCGGTGTTGTAGGTTTTTAACTACGTTTTCTATGAAATAGCCAAGTATCATAACTTGCCTGCCAAACTAAAGAGGAAACAGTTTAGAGTGGGCAACATTTTCTT
>QNGE01008600.1:0-10073 GCA_008508345.1 Paragonimus westermani | reverse complement strand
GTCGGACAAATGGTGCACTTGTGGCCAGCGTTCACTCAAACGGTTCGGTAATTGAGGCTGCTTCGGTTCCATGAATCATTCAAGCTGTAACGCATGAGGCAATCGTCCAACTCTCGGTGCCACGGTCACGGAAGCATTCAGATCTGCCTCGTACTGCATCTGCTGCAGTGTGTTTGGGCAAACTTTCATCTGTATTACTAGCTTGCTTAATGCATCCCCATCATTCGTTCTCACGGTCGGTCCACCAACTAGCTGACTGATGTGGGCCCGAGCTATTAAGTGCGGGCAACCGAACCTCGTCATAAGTGTCTCCATCGCATCTCGAAAACCTTCCTCAGGTTCCAATATGGCACAACTTTCGATAGCTTCTCGTGCTTCGCCGTCACAATAATGAATCAGATAAGATAAACGGGCTTCCGGATCTTGTACGATGTTCAATACACTGAACTGAGAACTACGAATAAACAACCAGTACCTCATCGGGTCCCCATTGAATCTAACTAAGTCTCGTTTGGAAAGGTTGGACAGGGAATTAATGATCTTCCCAAATTCACTCGCTTCCCGACTACTGTTCGACGACTGGTCGTCAACATTCACACATGCCTCCGGCAGGACTCGGTCTCGCAAAAAGTCACATTGCATTCCACCACCGTACAACTCAGCCACCGATCCGACATTCACGGGCCTTTTAACAGGAGCATCAAACGAGGTACAGGCAGCATAATTGAAGACAAGAGTCAGAGTTTTCACTTTGTTTTTCTGCACAAATTATCTGGCAGTCACCATCAGGCTTATAAATCCTTGGACTTGTGTCAGCTGGATACTGTATTATAGACTTTGAAATCAATTTTTCTAATTCCCTTATGCGCAATTCAGCTGCAGCCAGCTCTTTGGTTAACACAATTTCGTCACCACCATCTCGCAAATCATCGATAAAACATTCGTCGTTGTTTTCGTTCATTATGCGTGAGCCACTGCTCAACTTATGTTAAACCAGCGGAAGAATCGAAATATGCGTCCTAGTAGNAAACCAAATGACATTCGGAAAAAAACTCGAAAAGACCAAACGGGGTTATAACAGCGGTTTTGGGTATGTCTTCTTTGGCTACCGGGATCTGGCGATAGGCACGTACTAAATGTATCTTGCCGAATATAGTTTTTCTATGTAAGCAAGTAGTTAAATCCTGCATGTGCGGGATTAGATACTTGTCAGGGATGACTGCTTTGTTTAGCCTGCGATAATCATCGCACGGGAGCCAATCACCTGACTTCTTGGGGACCATATGCAACGGTGAGGCCCATGGACTCTCGGAAGGGCGTTTTATCCCGAGTTCAAGCATGTGCTCGATCTCTGCCCTGGCGAGCTTGTCGGGAGCTAATCGGTAAGGCCGTGCAGAGACGGGGAGTCCCTTAGTACGGAGGTGGTCTGATACTTGTGGTTACTGGTGAGATATCGTTCGATGTTCGAACTAGCTGTGGGAATTCACTGAAGAGGTCCACAAATTGTCTGGAAGCTGCGGGTTTGGCGTATATGGGTGTTATGTTCGCAACTGTTGTGTGTTACAGGTATGCTTTGTTTAGTACTAGAATCGATTAACAGACGGCGTTTCGTATCGACCAGAAGGTCGACATCCCGGAGAAAGTTGGTGCCGATTATGGCGACAGGTACCGCAGCAATTGTGAACACCCAGCGGAATGTCCTCCGGAGGCCCAGATTAAAGGTTAGGGACGCTGCCCATAGGTAGGTATCGAAGTGTCGTTTGCAGCACGGCCCTCTGAGCTGCGAGGGTGACACCTCGTCTTCTGTAGACAGAAATACGCTAACCTGCGCCCCGGTATCAGCCAGAAACGTGTTTCCATTATCTACACCCCGTACAAAAATAAGGCGACAGAAAGAGTTCGTGGCGATGGCATTGTTTGCGGTTAAATGTCGGTTGCTGAGTTTGCATTGCCTTGATGGTGCGTAGGTGCAGGGTCTGGTGTACCGTTTAACCCGGCTGCCGAAGCGTTAACTGTGCCAAGAGCCAGCCTGACCGAGGTCTGTGTAGCCTGGGTAATATGTTAGATCGGACACCCGAAAAACGGCTTGAAGAAAGTTCGTTCGAATCACGTCTCAAAGCTGCGGTTCCTGCCGTTAGGGCCTCAATGTCTGGTAGACCACCTTTCAAGGTAACCACCTAGTCGGGACTGCGCATGCCTACTTTGGAACGTGAAGTAAATTGTGGTACACCCAAGCAACCGACTAATGATGGAAACGCTCCATCATTTGATAAGCTGTTTTCGCTGCCTCGTCAAGAGTTTCTGAACGAGCGACGCAAGCAATCTTTGAAGCCAGAGTCCCCGGCGAAGGGCTTCGTCCATGTGATAGTTGCACATCAGTTGTTGCATTATTGCTAGCAGTATTGTGAGGCGTTTGTCACCCAGTTTAAGATCGTGGATGTCGTCCGGTTAACAACGGTTGGTCTACTATAATATCGCGAAGCTGTGTGGTGACTTCTTCCGGCAACCTGACTAACAACTGACAAATCCTTTTTTTAATCAGACGAATTCCCTTCTTGAACTATTCTGCTTCTAAGTAAACAAACCAAAGGAGAGTCCCTTCCAAGAAGTTGAGGACCCCCTACAGCATTAGTGCCAACGCGGAGGGTGTCAACATGCTTAGAGGGTAATTTGAACATCGCGATGTCCGAAGTAATCACTACCCATAGGTAGTGTAGCGATCCTATTTGTCTATTGCTAACTGCGTTAAAGTTACAGTTGACATTTGTACTTTTTCTCCCACCCCCAATTTTTTTTATTTGCGCTTAATTGCTTGTTTGAATGAGTATGGTTACCGGCATGTTACCCGGGTGCCTGCTCGCTTGACGTGTTGCTGTACTAACGTTTCATCTCGCTCTCGTCGATTTCACGTGTCGGCAATATATTTCTTGTCTACTCGTTGCGTTGTTCGTAGCTGGCCGGCCGTAACCCGTTTGAACTCTACAAATTGGTGAGCCCGTTTACGATATGTACCAGTGTATGCCTGAGTTCAGTTTTTCCTCTCATATTACATTTTGAGTGCCTTTATAATGTATACATATTGCATATATATATGTAAATTTATATACCCGTTTCCATTCACCCGGTCGCTACGGACACTAAACAGGTTAAGTCTGAATTCTCGTCTCCCGTATCGTTGATCACGCTAGTTGTTCCCGCCTCTGGGGATCTCGATCTAGAGTTGTGGTTCGCTGTGTTGTAAATAGAATTCGGCAACCGGCGCATAACAAATGTGTCGGAAAAGTTTTCACACCTTATACCGCGTCTTCCCGGAAATATGCTGAACCTGATTAGTGATATCTTACTAGGCTCGACAACCGCTAAGCAAGCGATTCTTAAGGAAACACAGCCATCCGGTCAAATGCGTTTGGAACAACCGTTCCATCGGCTACAGTTGGGTGACAAGAAGCTGTCGCTTCTTCTCCAGGAGATGCGACATGTAGCAGGCAAATCAGCGTTGCCAGGGTCGTTTTTTTAGGATCTGTGGATACAAAGATTGCCTGAGTATACACAGGGGCTACTTTCCGTGTTACCCTCACGTTCGTTAAGTTACCTAGCGGTTTCGGCTGACGCAATACATGAGCGTTTCCGAGGCACAGGGCAGCCAGCAGTAGGTGGGCAGATAGTTAACTCGAACAGTCCGGTGGATCATTTGTTGGCCACGAAGGACGCCGAAATAGCGAGCCTGCGGAAATAATTGGAATGTCGTGAACGCAACTCCTCAGAAACAGACGCCGAGATAACCCAATTGCGGTGTGAACTGGCTGATCTTCGTGCCAGCATTCAGCGCAATAGGTCACCATCTAGAATTCCTCCAACGCGCTCCCGCTCACCGCCCGGACTAGAAACTGGCAGTTTGTTGGTATTATGAGACGTGTGAACTCCAGTTTCACATTTCACTTTCTTCTACTCACAAGTTTACGGTAGTATGCCCTCATCTCCGAATTTCACGTGACTCTTCCGGTTGCAATATTCGCTTTTACTCCTGATTGTTTGATACGGTGAAATTTATTTCACTTCCATAAACACCAGAATTTGCCGCTGTGGGCATAAATTACTTCGGTCTCCTGTTCGTCAAGCACAAACGAACAACTGAAAAGCGATATGGATGTATTTTCACTTGCCTCTCTGTAAGAGCAAGTGACGCGAGCGATGGACAGAGACTCGTTTTTGTGTGCGTTTCATCGGTTTGTTGCCAGACGCGGTGTGCCGTTCAAAAGATACAGCGACAAGGGATTGAATTTCTGTGGAGACGCATCAGAGTTGGAAGACACTATTAATTCGTGGAACCAAGACAAGATACGCTGTTGTCTTACGGAAAAAAATTGCGAATGGATATTGAATCCACCCTACGTTAGTCATCATGGTGGCGCATGGGAACGCCTGATTCGTTCGATAAGGCAGATATTCCGGTTGATCACGGGCGATAAATTTATAGACGATGAGTTTCTGCAGACCACCGTGATAGAAGTAGAGAGAATACTCAACAGTCGGCCGCTAACCCCTAATCCAGGTCATCCGGACGACCTAGGGACCCTATGTCCGAACCAGTTTCTGGTTTTATTGAGCGAACAGCCCTTGGAGCCGAAGAAGCCTCAATTACCGAACCGTTTGAGTAAACGCTGGCGACAAGTGCACAATTTGTCCGAAGAATTCTGGAGAAGGTGGCTGCAGTGTTATCCACCTGCATTACAGAACCGGCAAAAATGGCGCGAAAAGAAACGAGACTTGAAAGTAGGTGACCTACTTTTAGTCAGTGATGTTCACATATCAAGTGGTCTGTGGCCAAAGGGCATAGTTGAAGAAACGAAGAGAGGGTATGGCGGTTTGATGGGAGAAGTAATTATACGAACGAACAAAAAGGATTCCAGAAGAGACGTTCGGTAAATTTGTTTGTCAGAAGAAAACCTGAACAAAGGGGACGCTGTCGGTTTTGCGGTTGTCGGGGGAGCGTGAACTCCAGTTTCACATTTCACTTTCTTCTACTCACAAGTTTACAGTAGTATGCCCTCATCTCCGAATTTCACGTGACTCGTCCGTTTGCAATATTCGCTTTTACTCCTGACTGTTTGACACGGCCAAGTTTACTTCACTTCTGTGAACACTATATCGCACGTATACAATTGAAAACTGTTTCCGACTTTCATATTATTACTTCAATTCATACCATATTCTACCACGTTTGTTTATATGAGTAACCGCAACCCACAGCATGTTTTACCACTGGAATTAATCGGACACTGTCACGTTTGTGCTGCACAGTTGTATGCGCTTGTAAACTTGGTCGTAAGTTGCTACATTTTTAAGTTGTTTGTTACTGAATTTGTAGAACCACGTTCGATATAGGTATGTTAACCGAGAAGCTGGCTACAGCTGAATTGCGCATAAGTTAATTAGAAGAATTGATTTCAAAGTCCACGATACAGTATCCAGCAGACACAGGTCAGAGGATTTATAAGCCTGATGGTGGTTGTCAGATAATTTGTGCAGGAAAACAAAGTGGAAACTCTGAATGTTATGACTTCAAAGTTGCTGCCTGTACCTCGCTTCATGCTCCTGTTAAAAGACCCGTGACTGTCGGATCGGTGGCTGAGTGGTATGGTGGTGGAATGCAACTTGACGGTTTGCAAGTTCTGGTCCTGCCGGAGGTATGACAATTTGTTTGAGTAACCTCAACTCGTTTTATCGTCCACCATTGTTGCCGGATGCCTGGTTGTCGATTTGTTGTGCAGGCATTTTCTTTCTTTGATTTCTGAGGATTTNTAACCGTGAAGGTTTTCGTGTCTCTTGCGAGGACACCATGGGGGCTGACGTATGGGGGTTGCGGCGGTCGCCGCAAGTCATCCGTACGTAGAAAGACATGAGTACAAGAGGACAGCTTGGCGTGTACGGCTGATGAGTGTTCTCTAGGTTGCACCGGGCGCAGCTTTCACATGTGGTGCGCCAAACGAGCCATGTATCTGCCATAATCGTACGGTGCCGAATGTGCAGGCGAGACGTGTTCTCCAGGTAGTCCAAATGTGCAGCCACAAACTGATTCAGCTGCAGTAGCGTTCATGTCCTCTTTCGCCGTGTTTCTCAGTCCTAAAAGAGCTAATTGGAATGCCTCTCTCCACGAGGGATTAGCAAGTGCACTAAGAGCAGCTTTTAGCTGGCGATGGTAAGCTGCGGATGTTAAGCTGTAGTTCGAATGTGCTTGCTTCTCAACGTATTTAAGAGGGCCGCAAAATGTCCCTCAGAGTGTGATCCGCGATCTGTGGTCATCACTGCTGGACAACCGAATTGTGCCATTCAGCGTTCGAGGAAAGCGCTGGCTACTGTTTCTGATGAGCAGTTGTGTAGCGGTATGGCTGCAGGCCATCCTGTTAAGATGTCAACACACATCAACATATAATTAGAGCCATTTGAGGGTGGTAAGGGGCATACTACATCGAGGTGCACGTGGTGAGAACGTACGTCTGTGAAAGAGAAAGTACCATGGAAGCTCTTTGTGTGACGGTGGGCTTTAGAACGTTGGCATTGAGGACAAGAACGGCTCCAATTGCGGTCGTCGTGGTTTATCTCGGACCATACGAATCGTTCAATACCAAGTTTGACTGAAGCGCGTATGCCAGGTTGGGACAAATTGTGCATTGTGTCGAACAGTGCGCGGCGAAAGCATTTAGACACTACGGGGCGAAGTGTACCCTGTTAAGCATCGCAGAGGATTGTTCCCTCTGAAGATGTCAGAGGCAATGGTTGGATCATGAGAGAGCTCTTGTGGCGAAGATGCTCGATCTCTCAGTCAGTGGCTTGCGCGGCAGCCATGGCTGCCAAGTCAATGCTGTTATCTGCAGTTCCGCTGAGATTATGAATGCGTTGAAGTGCGTCCGCGACTGTTTATGGCATATGGGACGTCGTGTATCGGTCATCCTTGGGGAACACTTGTCGGATGAAGTGTCTAAGGAGTAAGTTAGCGGTTTATGGTCGAGGCAAACCGTGAAGTTCCTGCTTTCCACTGAGTGGCGAACGCTTAAATAGATAGCTAGCAATTCTCTACCGAACGTACTACAGCGGGGTTCCGCGGGTTGTAATCGGTTGGAGAAGAAAGCTAACGGCTGCAACTGTCTTTCGACGAACTGTTGCAAAACAGCACCAACGACCATGTCCGGAGCGTCGGTCACGAACAGTGCTGCCTTCGGAGTAGGATGGGCAAGGAGAGCTAATTCGGCTGCCGCATCCTTGAGCTTATCGAACGCGGTGTGTGCGACCTCAGCGGACTGATATTTGCGTTAACCTCCACAGAGAAGATCGGTCATTGGCCGCATTATGTACGCACATTGAAGTATGGAGCGTTTGTAGCAGTTGAACAGACTACTAAAACGACGGAGTTGCTTGAAGGAATTTAGCTCGGGATATTTGCGAATAGCTCAAACCTTATCTGTGAGTGAGGTGATTCCATTTTCTGAGATCTTATGACCCAGAAATTCTCTTGTGATCTTACCTAGTTCGCATCTGGTGGGTCAAACGTTTCAGTAAGGTGCGAAGATGAGTAAGGTGTTCTTCTTGTGAAGAACTGGCTACTAAAATATCATCCAAATAAGGGTTGACAATATTCAATCCACGTGTCACTTCATGAATTAAGCGTTGGAAAGTTTGAGCTGCGTTGTTCAAACCAAATGACATTCGGAAAAAAACTCGAAAAGACCAAACGGGGTTATAACAGCGGTTTTGGGTATGTCTTCTTTGGCTACCGGGATCTGGCGATAGGCACGTACTAAATGTATCTTGCCGAATATAGTTTTTCTATGTAAGCAAGTAGTTAAATCCTGCATGTGCGGGATTAGATACTTGTCAGGGATGACTGCTTTGTTTAGCCTGCGATAATCATCGCACGGGAGCCAATCACCTGACTTCTTGGGGACCATATGCAACGGTGAGGCCCATGGACTCTCGGAAGGGCGTTTTATCCCGAGTTCAAGCATGTGCTCGATCTCTGCCCTGGCGAGCTTGTCGGGAGCTAATCGGTAAGGCCGTGCAGAGACGGGGAGTCCCTTAGTACGGAGGTGGTCTGATACTTGTGGTTACTGGTGAGATATCGTTCGATGTTCGAACTAGCTGTGGGAATTCACTGAAGAGGTCCACAAATTGTCTGGAAGCTGCGGGTTTGGCGTATATGGGTGTTATGTTCGCAACTGTTGTGTGTTACAGGTATGCTTTGTTTAGTACTAGAATCGATTAACAGACGGCGTTTCGTATCGACCAGAAGGTCGACATCCCGGAGAAAGTTGGTGCCGATTATGGCGACAGGTACCGCAGCAATTGTGAACACCCAGCGGAATGTCCTCCGGAGGCCCAGATTAAAGGTTAGGGACGCTGCCCATAGGTAGGTATCGAAGTGTCGTTTGCAGCACGGCCCTCTGAGCTGCGAGGGTGACACCTCGTCTTCTGTAGACAGAAATACGCTAACCTGCGCCCCGGTATCAGCCAGAAACGTGTTTCCATTATCTACACCCCGTACAAAAATAAGGCGACAGAAAGAGTTCGTGGCGATGGCATTGTTTGCGGTTAAATGTCGGTTGCTGAGTTTGCATTGCCTTGATGGTGCGTAGGTGCAGGGTCTGGTGTACCGTTTAACCCGGCTGCCGAAGCGTTAACTGTGCCAAGAGCCAGCCTGACCGAGGTCTGTGTAGCCTGGGTAATATGTTAGATCGGACACCCGAAAAACGGCTTGAAGAAAGTTCGTTCGAATCACGTCTCAAAGCTGCGGTTCCTGCCGTTAGGGCCTCAATGTCTGGTAGACCACCTTTCAAGGTAACCACCTAGTCGGGACTGCGCATGCCTACTTTGGAACGTGAAGTAAATTGTGGTACACCCAAGCAACCGACTAATGATGGAAACGCTCCATCATTTGATAAGCTGTTTTCGCTGCCTCGTCAAGAGTTTCTGAACGAGCGACGCAAGCAATCTTTGAAGCCAGAGTCCCCGGCGAAGGGCTTCGTCCATGTGATAGTTGCACATCAGTTGTTGCATTATTGCTAGCAGTATTGTGAGGCGTTTGTCACCCAGTTTAAGATCGTGGATGTCGTCCGGTTAACAACGGTTGGTCTACTATAATATCGCGAAGCTGTGTGGTGACTTCTTCCGGCAACCTGACTAACAACTGACAAATCCTTTTTTTAATCAGACGAATTCCCTTCTTGAACTATTCTGCTTCTAAGTAAACAAACCAAAGGAGAGTCCCTTCCAAGAAGTTGAGGACCCCCTACAGCATTAGTGCCAACGCGGAGGGTGTCAACATGCTTAGAGGGTAATTTGAACATCGCGATGTCCGAAGTAATCACTACCCATAGGTAGTGTAGCGATCCTATTTGTCTATTGCTAACTGCGTTAAAGTTACAGTTGACATTTGTACTTTTTCTCCCACCCCCAATTTTTTTTATTTGCGCTTAATTGCTTGTTTGAATGAGTATGGTTACCGGCATGTTACCCGGGTGCCTGCTCGCTTGACGTGTTGCTGTACTAACGTTTCATCTCGCTCTCGTCGATTTCACGTGTCGGCAATATATTTCTTGTCTACTCGTTGCGTTGTTCGTAGCTGGCCGGCCGTAACCCGTTTGAACTCTACAAATTGGTGAGCCCGTTTACGATATGTACCAGTGTATGCCTGAGTTCAGTTTTTCCTCTCATATTACATTTTGAGTGCCTTTATAATGTATACATATTGCATATATATATGTAAATTTATATACCCGTTTCCATTCACCCGGTCGCTACGGACACTAAACAGGTTAAGTCTGAATTCTCGTCTCCCGTATCGTTGATCACGCTAGTTGTTCCCGCCTCTGGGGATCTCGATCTAGAGTTGTGGTTCGCTGTGTTGTAAATAGAATTCGGCAACCGGCGCATAACAAATGTGTCGGAAAAGTTTTCACACCTTATACCGCGTCTTCCCGGAAATATGCTGAACCTGATTAGTGATATCTTACTAGGCTCGACAACCGCTAAGCAAGCGATTCTTAAGGAAACACAGCCATCCGGTCAAATGCGTTTGG
>QNGE01008599.1:0-12088 GCA_008508345.1 Paragonimus westermani | reverse complement strand
GCAGTAACTGTGTCTCCTCTCGAGACGATCGGGCAACCTGATCATTGCTCACAAGCGAGAGTGGTTGATCGTTCAGATCTGATAATTCGGTCGTGCCTAATGTGAGGTCAGTGGCGCAGTGGTTGACACGGTTGCTTCATGATTGGAATGGGGGATTTCAACTCCCGGCCGTGGCAAGGATATGCACTAGTGACAAGCTCTAATGAGAGCGAAACTCGAGTCTAGTGCTTCTTTTTGAAAGAGGCTGGCTGCAAAGTCTATCTGAATGCGAACGCTGCGATCAAATGTGAGTGATGGTCTACTTGGAAATAAAAATGATTGTGTCACCTGGCGACCCACATTGAGCTAACTGACAAACCACTCAATGAATTCACGTCACCTATTCGTCTCGTTTCGCCCATAACTAACCGCCAGTCATAATTAACCTCGGCTTTTTCGCGTTGTCCCCTCTTCGGATTTGTTCTTTACAGGTTTTCGTGAACCAGTTTGTACGCCCAACAATTGTACGGCCCAACAACGTCCAACGTGGCACTAACCCCGCCATATGCTACTCACAAAGTAAATCGGATTTATTACTCACTCCTAACCGCCAGAAAATTTATGACCAGAAGCAAAACAATAGACATTACAGCAAACAAACGTATTAGCTACTCGGCACGTTGGAATGAATCGACTTCAACTGTCGTATTGTGTTCTGGCAGTACAACATATTTACCACATCCTTGACCTCATCGGGTGACTATTTCAGGCACCTCAAACGTCACTCAAGTTGGGAAGGCATATCAGAGGAATAACGCTCAATTGTGAGATCTATCGGCGCGAAAGTTGCATATAATTAGAAGATGAATAACTTCAACAAAAATACAAATGACATAAATAGCAGTATACCGATTGTACGCGAATAACAAGACTGTATGATAAAGCATTAGGAATTATCAGGATTCGGGTAGCGCCGTAGAACCGTTTGTTTTGGATCACTGTTTGAACCAGTGGAAGCTTGTGGGGTATGACGGACGGTTGGATTGATGTGACAGTAGTCCCTGACTTGTAGTTCGTTTGCTGGATGAAACTGTAGAAGTCTTGGAGTCGAAAGCCTTCACCGTAGGACTGCATCTTGTTTAACTTGTATGATGGCGGCAAGGCAGGCTGTGTTATTCAGCCTACAATGCAGCAGTGACTAGTCATTTCTCTTGCTGCGTCGAGTAGAAAGGTGTGAGAAAGCCTGAGCAGTTGTTGTGGCAGTGTTCCTGGCTAAGAGGTGTGCCAAACAGTAAGCAGGGTAATATATTGTTGGCACTGATACTAACGTTGCTAAGAGATTTGGATCCAATGACCACGTCGGACGTTCCGTGTAAGAAGCTTTGTTGGGCCGTCCTGTCAGGCGTTATGCCGGACGTTGACTGAATAAATATAGCTGCTTTAATAGTTCACCTTAGTCTTTAAAATGTCAGCCGATGGGTATCATTGTCGAGACAGGTTACACATCGGATACGATACGTTAGTGAGATGACTGACCTGACTGCATACATGGCGTGTTCAACAAGGCAACTAAGCAGCGTGTACGGACGAATACATTGGGGGTGTGGTAATGGGTTTACCATAATGTTTCGGCTGACTGAACAGCGACCTGCTAGTTTTGAATGTGGTTTCTCAAACCCCTACAAATCATACCTTTATCTCTTCGGTTGCTTTTCTCAGGGCTTGACCTCACTCTACATATCTCAAATGATTTTCGAACCACAGATTGTGACGCCAGTCATAGAAACTACTTACTCCTCATCCCTAAACACACTTTCAAGGTTCGTGTTACAGGCTAGCACTCAGTCCTTTTTTTCATGATCACCGATACTGTCTACCATTTTCCATGGCGGGGCTAGATAAGCTCCTTTTGTATGGAGGGTAATTCTGATGGAATACGTCAGGAAGTCTCGCTTTGTTATGGCGCTGATAATCTGCATACTGTTCCGCGGTTGTTAGTGACACTTGAGCGTGCTTTTTGTTTGCGCACTGCCCCGACTGCAGAGCAGACCGAAATCAGCCAGTAGACTGAAAATATTTAAATCTCATAACATGTCTTGTTTTCATTGGTCCGGATCATGAATTCTCCTGTGGTTGTATGCACCTGTGTCTGTTGAAGAACCGGTTTTCTGTTTTCTTCAGTTAACTCGGCATTGATGATTTTTAGGCTTAATTGGATTGGTTTGAATGTTATCAGTCCCCGTGCCAATCGTTCTACGGCGGAAGCTTTTTCCTTATTCCGCTTTTAGCTGCGGTCGTAAAAGACCCAAATCGTTAGATGTTTCTCCACTGTTAACTGATCGATACCTCCATCAGTTAGAAAATCCTGTCCATGCTCACCGTGTTTTCTGTCATCGGTTGAGGGTTCATGAGAGAACCGTTAACTCAACGCACTGACCTTCCAGTCAGGTTCGCTATGAAGCCGGTACTAACGCGCTCCTCGTGATTACAGTTTACCTGAGATACGAATGAACGGTCTTAGAACCGAAACCATCAGAGTGAGTATATATGAGGAACACATCCCGTGCTTGTCAAGTTCTCAGACATCAGCGTTCCAGACGCTTTACTGCGTGTTGACGGTTTGCAAACTACTCATTGTAAGCTTACTGCATTTCACTACAAACGCTAACTTCGACCACGGTTTAAAAATGACACTCCCAAAGAATGTTGACTTCGATAACAAATCAGTATATTCCAATGATTTGGTAAGTGTGACTGTGCGTAAGCGCTGATCCAAACCATGGTCACTGCTGGATAGACACCCCCTTTCGTTTGAAGGTATGGTCACCACTGTGAAAACGAGTCAATAATTAGACCATCAGCTTGTCAGTAGAATGATACTCAGTTTATTATGTGCATGTTCCAGTTTGTCTGATGAACTAGGTATCGTTTTACTGATGAAAATACCGTATAGTGAAAGAAGGGGTTCTGTTGCACAAGTGAAGATGACACCTCACAAGGAAAGTGTGATGACTGCAGATTGCGGGCTAGCATTTCGCAACAGACTGCACGAAATGACCATATGTCCATCGGCTGGAATGTTATGACCACAGAGTCTCAGGTACGTTGTCACTACTTTGCTGCCACTGGTCTGACAGTTATCAAACAGGCTAGCCCTCCGGGACTCAAACATCAGGAGAACGCGAGGAGATTAACACCTGTTTGACTCACATTCCCTAACCACCTATAAGATTGCAAACAACCCGAAATACAAGTTGTGAGTGTATCCACGCTTACTGGTCTGCTACTTCTCCTGTATCGAGGCTGGCATTGGGTTCAAGATGGTTCATTGTTTGCCGGTAGTCCCAAAAGTTTGATTGGTACAGAACAACACATGACCAATCTACAGGAGATATCGATGTGCCTATCAAACGATAGGCCAACCGCTTACGACGCGCGCATTTTCTACCAACTCACAGTGCGCATTCCACTGTATTCCGTTGGACAACAACAGTTCAGTTGTACGCAGTTAGTCAGCTACAGCAGAGTCAGATGCGCAGTTAAGTTCATGTTCGCCGGAGCAGAACAAACGAAATCAAGAGTGTTAGTTGAGGTGGTATACCGTGTTCCGGATAGTCGTCCAAACTAAGTTTGCCAAGTGTCCTCCCTATGGGTATTTCCAGAGTACATTGGTTATCCTAGTTTTTGTAATTCGGTATCACGTGGTGAAAAAGATACCAATCAGTTCATTAGACTGCCGACAAAATAGAAATGCGCGTGTAGTTCACGTGAAATCAAAATGCAAATAAGACTTCCCCCGCTGGGCCTTTGATACCACCATCGAGACTGTTCAAGTGAATAAACTCAGTAACTAATAGACTCCCGAAAACTAATTGATTCCGACTGCCCAGCTACGTTTGAACACGTTCCCAGTACCGCGTGTACAGATCCAAATTATCTCCGTGCAAGTAAACACTTTGGTGAAGTCTGAACGCATGAAGCACACGTCGGTTTAAGCCGTGCTAAAATGAGGTTCATAGGCCACACATAAGTAGGTGTGAATGCCACACAAGAGCGTACGTATGAGCGATTATCGACGACATGCTGCCTTAAGTTGCATAGACAAACTTGAGATTTTCAGTAACAGTGGCGATAATGCTTCCACACAATCCCTGTGTGGTAGGAGGCCTACCACTACTTCTTCTCCGCTTCTCTCCAGTGGAGCTCATTCTGGGGAGTCGACCCTTCAACCATATGCCCTGTGAAGCATAAGGCAGCCGCTTCCTAGGATGTCAACGATGAAATTCTCAACACGATGAACCGGTCTAACAGCCTATACAGTAGTGGACAAAAACGGGATGAAAGTTGGTTTGTGGCGACTAGACTGCACGGAACGCACATGTACGTTGTATGTGTAGTGCACTATTCTCTCTGAGAATTGCTCTACTTTCACGGCTATGTATTAGCAGGGCCCACACTCAGCCGGATTAACCAAGGCAATTTGTTGTTGCCATTGGTGTCTTCGTAACTGTCGTCTAAGTGATCCGAGAGGAATATTGTTCATTTATCCATTCATCACTTTTCACTCAAACCTGGATATCAGCCTCGTCGGTTCACTCGATCCGAAATAATCCAGTGAAGAGATGGCCAGGGATTTTGCCGTCGGTAAGAATGTAAAATGCGGACTGACAAGTCTCCATTTCATCGCAAAAATTTGGACAAAAAGGTTTGTGTGTTGGGCTCAGTCTAAGGTAAACAGCCGCATGAGCATTTCTGCTTTGTGAAGTGATGGTGGTTCATCCCATTTACCATCTTTTTTCAAGTTAGGTGTAAGTAGCGAGTCAGCTTCTCACGATCACACAATCAGTGGTCTGTTCTACAAGGACTTACTGCTAAGTTATACGAATCCTCATCACTTACATTGCTGGCTGTTACACTGTTATCCTTTCAAGGGAGGTGGTTATTGTCCTCACAGTAGACGCGCTGTTGCTTCTGTTTTGTGTTGAACAGACTAAGTGTGAGCAAATGTCTGACGGAAACTTTTATGATGTTCCTACTACTAACAATGCCTGACACACTCGATTTCGTCATTCTAAGAGAGTAAACTTCCTGACGGCTTTTATCTTAACTTCGCGAAATTTGCAGTGGTTGATCAGTTCAAGCCCAGAATAGCGAACTCTGTTGTAGCTGTAGTATATGGAAAGCAAACCAGTATTGTCCGCTGTCATCAGGCTGATTTTCTCACTTTTTGCAGCCAGTCACTGTCACTTACATTTACTATCCAGTTTAGTTAAGAGACCATCTTAGTGTATGTCTCAAGTTGAACATCACTCACATTTGATCGTACCCTTCGCATTTAGATAGACTTTCCAGCCAGCCTCTTTCGAAAATAAGCACTAGACTCGAGTTTCGCTCTGACTATCCTTGCCACGGCCGGGATTTGAACTCCAGCTACGCTTTCATGAGGCAACCGTGTTGACCATAGTAACATTGACCTCACATTAGGCACGATCGAATTATCATATCTGAAGGCTCAATCACTTTCTCTTGTTAACAGTGATCAGGTTGCCTGATCAGTAAACTGTGTATGCGCTCAAACCTCGTCCATTAACAAGTTTAACCGCCCTTCCTGAAGAGCAGTCGATCTGTGGCCCAAACAGGCATCAGACTATGAGAAAGTGGTAGGGTTTGGAAACAGACTGATACTTCCAGCAGTGTTCAAAAATGATAAATAACTAGCTCTAGCCTGGCCCAGAACCAACGGCATAAAAAGGAAGGGGAAATTCGCGAGGTGGAGCCGTGGCAAATCGACAGCCCTCAAGTCGCGCTAATCGAAAAGTGCGTAGAAACAGTGAGTATTTTGAACAACAATCGAAACGGCATGGATGAAACGGGCTAAAGGATTGCAGTAGCAGATGGATCATCTAAAATAGATGAATTGTTAAGACGAGGCAAGTATCCGCCGTGTGCGATTAGGTACACGACGGAAGAACTGGTTTCCCATAGCAGGAATACACAGAAACATCCAACCAGAACAGAAAAGAGGAAGTGCACGGTTGCATCCGGGATCCCTATGGAAGCCACACCAGCGTTGGTCACTACACCATAAATCACATGGAAGGGGAGTCAACCGTGAACCTCTTTTTCGAAAAAAAAGCCAGTTAGGCGTTGATCTTAGTTTCGGACAGGCGATTAGCGAAAGAGTTAATCCAAGTCACAGTGAACACATTCCTTCTAAGGCCAGTCGATGCAACCATTCAGCAAACTACTCACCTCTTTTCTGTTGTTCTGTTGGCTATATAATCCATCCCAAGTTGCATCCATTTAAACAACAGTAAGTAATCCAATCACACTTTCCACTGCATTACCCTGAGCAGAGTAGATGCGCTGCGTTTCTGACCTTTTCAGTAGCTGATCATCCGAGGCTAAGTTCATTTGGATATAATTTTTACTTATGCTGAATAAATAAATTCACAAGCAAAACATCAACAATTTTACAATAAGATCCGGTTTACGACTGACAAAATCGATCATAACCCCGAGCATGATGCGGTTCCACTTCAGTTCAAATTAGACGCTTGTGTCACTTCGATTTGATCAGCATTTGTCTGATGGTTCCAGTTTTAACAGTGTTTCCGTCTGACACGTTTCATGCACTGATGAACATTACAACCGGATGTTAGCATCGTGTAAATATATCAGGTCGAGAGAACCACTGTCAGACAGCTGGAGAGGAGGATGCAAGAGGTGAGTTTTATTGCCGTCTTCAGCGTGCGTCACCGGTCGGCACATTTATGCAAAATGATACAGCAGTGCTCCACGCTTTATACAAATCAAACTAAGTAAACCAGATCTTTCGGATCAAGGGGCAGATAATGTTCATGAAACGTGGACGGCATGCTAAAGAATGCAGCCTCTCACTACTATACGCTTACAACCTGATAGATTGCGTCAACCTAGCGCCCAGCGTAACCGAGATTAACTGACTTCAAATTTTTCACAGTGTTATCTGAACTTCGACAGTGGTTTGCGCTGATCCGAATAGTAAACTCTGTGAATTGAACGCTGCGATTCGAAGAAGTAGAAAGTAGTACTGCAGTGAGGATAGACGGTTGCACCACCACTACTCAGTAGCAGCATGGATCGGGATGATCGCGGGACAAATACGGGAGAAATACGGGAATGATCGTTCGAGGGCAACATCACGTGGAATGGCTTCCGCCAGAGTGTCAATGAAACAGTACTCCAAGCTACCACTGACTTCTAACCCAGCCTGAACCGCTGTCTCATCGACCGCCCCCATTACCGGATCCCCATTCCCAAACAAAGAACAACCGACGAAACGTTTATTAAAGTACGACCTGTTCTTGCCGAGCGGGCAAAATCTTCGCCAGTGTCCCCGTCTTCCACATCCGTAACAGACGTCGCCACGGTTCTCCTCCTTTTTCACTTTCAACACCGCCACTTCCTCAGTCAACTTTTCCACCGCGCTTCGAAGGTCATTCAGTTCACTCGGTCCACTTGCCTCCACCTCGCTGACTGTCGCGGCATTTTCTGCTAGCAATTGTCGAGCTGCATCGGCCAATTGTTCCAGCGCCATGGGCTGTGTGATGAGAGTAACTCTGAGCTGATCCCGGACTGGTGGTGGCACTCCATCCAATAACTGTGCTGTCAGCAGGCGTTGTTCTGAGTTTTGGTCCAAATATGGCACGGTTCTTGACAACGCTACCCGCAGGGACATGAAATTAACAAGAGCGTCGCCTCCTGGCAGTCGGCAGTGCTGTCGAACCCGGCGATCAGCACCTCCTTCGCGGCGGCCCACTCCAGCTTCGCAGGGCCTCTTCGCGCCGCATCCAGCACCACCTTCGCCCTGCCCTTGAACAGCAACCGCAGGGCTGCCAGTTTCGCCCGGTCCGCCTTCACTCCGACCGCCTCCGCCACGTCTTCGAAGTCCCCCAGGAAACTCCGAACATCCCCGTCTTCAAACGGCTGCGGCCACGGAATCTTCATTCTCGTATCCTGGTCAAGGCAGCAATTTTTGTGAACCGAGGAGGTGGATGGCACAGAAGTTGTTTATTCGGGGAAACCAGTACACGATCTATGTGTCTCAACGGGACTACGGAGAGAACAACTCATTTTCACACCACACTGATCTGAGGATGCTCCAGTCGCTTTGGACACCAAGACTCAGTTCTCTCATGTGGCGAAAGCCATTACACATGATGCTACCCTCGAACGATCATTCCCCTATTTCTCCCGTATTTGTCCCGCGATCATTTCGATCCATGCTGCTACTGAGTAGTGGTGGTGCAAGTAGTATGGTGCGACCGTCTTTCCTCACTACAGTATATTAGGTCATTATCTGATTTAAAATTGAACAAATCAGTGCAAGCCTAGATTAGTTGTAGCTAAGTTTAAGTCAAGGTCTTTTTTACTGAAAACCCCGCCTATTACAGTACTGATTTGTATGTCCAAATCCCCAATCCCTTTAACACCGGATTCACTTATACCAGAACGGTTAGGCCTGCAAACTTGACCGCGGCCGTAGTATCTAGTTGAATACTTACAACGTCAATCTATTGATTTATTATTTCGTCTTAACACCAAGTCGGAGGCTCGAATGATTGTTTTAATGACCGTAATTTGTTTTTTATAAGAATGGCAGAGATAGATCATCGCTTCACTGAATGAATCAACGCGACCCAACTAAGTATTATCGAAGGTTGTCATCACGGTTAATGACATCTCTACGCTTACCAGTCTCTCACAACTACGAAAATTGAGACAACTAAGCGAAATTGTTACCACATTTGGCTCGGGCTGCACAACTTAAGGTTTCATTCACAAACCCCATAACCACTATAAACCCTTGGGAATAAGATAGAGTTGCACGTAAGACCAAATGTAACACAACCGACTCAAGCTAATTGTTTAAGTAACATACTAAAGTGAATGTGGAATTCCTATCTCTCTTGGACAAAGAACAGAGGCCAATTAACGGTAAAATGTGAACTGAAAAGAAAATAAGACATTGCGAGAGCAGGATAAGAGAAAAATAAGAGACAGAACGTCAGTTACAACTTCAACCAAAATGAGGAATTACATGTGGGTACGGTTTACGTGAGATATGGAAGGCAAACAGAGTGAAATTTAACTGAGAATTTGAACTGATCCCGTGATCAAAGTTGAACCGGAAAACCTAATTAAATTCTTGACTTGGAATCGCGTCGGTTACCAAATGGTCTGCTTCTAGGGTTAGCCAGACTAGTTTACCTAACAGGAGTCTCACGCACTCGCTGGCTTTTCGTCAACTGATAGCGGTGAATGTATTGATCATTCACCAGTTTAAAACGGTTACCGCATTTAAGGCCGCATAGGGAAAGCTGATCAGATACCTATGTCTCCACCCTCAATCTAACACGATAATGAGGGAGAGAATGATAAAAGAAAATCTCTATCCAAAGACCTGGCGTAACGAGTTGTATACTCTACTATTTAGTGAACCAGTGTTCATAAACGACATGAGGACGGGAGAAAAACGCATTTGAATATTTCTGATGGTTGGGAACAGTGGTGTTGTTTGTAGCTCGGGTTGATGGTTTTGGTATTCATATTGTAGCGAGAAAACGTCCAATAAAGCACGATCTTTATTGTCCAAATCGCCAGCACATGCAACGCTCTATCTCTCTCGTTTATGAGTCATAATTCCAACCCGCAACAACCCCCGGTTTCCGTTCACACGTCGTGTGCACTTCTGACCGGTTTACCTCTGTGATCGGCGCCTTCTACCGGGGGGTTTTCTGACTGCCATTCCTCGTCTGTTTGTCCGATTTCGTTGCGCGATGGCTCGTCCGGCTGCTCGTGCTGTCCGCCATCCACCCAATGTTGGTCTTAACCGCATTCCAACATCGTGTCGAGATGTTCCTCTAAATGTTGGAAGAACCACGCCTCCGATCTGGCCGTTTGTCGTATTTCGCCTGCCCTACCTCGCCCGTTGGTCCGATTCAGTCGAGCGATGACTCATCCGGTCGCGCACGTTCTCCTTGATCCTATCGCGGCAGGCTTTTGAACGTACCTCCCCCCGCGTTGGGGTATTCGGCCGAGTGTTCGAAAACTCGCACCTCCGGCCTGACAATCCACCACAATATGTTCGCCGAGCTTGGCATTTAGGTTGCAAACGTTTCATCACCAGGCCTTCGCAACAAGTGCTACACTAATAGTTCCGCTTTCAGTGGAATATTGGAGCCTTCGGCCGCCCAATCACACAGAGGTAGGAACATCCGGTATGGCGATACGACTTAAACCTCCGTCTCAACGGGTTCTATTAGCCAGAGTTGTGCAGATTTTTGTTAGTATTAACCCATAGAGGGTGGAAAGCGACTTTTCTACTGAACGATTACAGCATATTCATACAGTTTAGGAAGACTCCAAAATAATCCCAGTAATCTGTGTACGATTCTGAAATGTAAACAGAATCATTGTTGATAGTCTTAAGCCCATGATTCGAGCGCTCAAACACACCTAGAATGACAATGTTGGAACCAACAGGTAGAAATGTGATCGATCGGGCTCGTTTGTATTGACTGTGGTGACCAGCACACCCGTGATAAACGGCTGCACAATACTCACACAAAGAATATCAATACTGTGTCCTGTTTGGAACAAATAATTATCACACCGTTGTCTGGGAAACAATGCATCGTTGAACTCGCATTATGTACTGGCTTCAGGTTTAATGTGATTCCCACAGCTGTCAGTTTGAACTTTGTACCACGGACAGGGTTGATGTCGACTGCAGGGTTTGCAGTGTGCATTCATGCAACCTGGATACTGAAAAGTGTACCACATTATTTAAGGTGACTTTTAGAGGAGATGCTACTCGAAAGACTGCTCGTCAAGTAGACTGCAGGCCTCAAATGATGCCCATAATCTAGTAGTTATCAGAATGTGGTAAGTGGAATAGTTGTGCCATGAGTGTGCCACAGTAACCCATTACTATGTAAAACCATGGATTTATATTTACAAAGTACATAAATGCCAAGGAAACGCGCTTTTTATTGGATGACAGTGCTTGAACAAGTAAAAGTCAAGGACATGACGAATAGAGGTGGATGTGACTGTACTTTTATGTCCAATTTGGTGTTGCATTTAGAAATTAAATATAGAATTGCCCCGTTATCAGATATCTTCTCTTATTGTTTAGCTTGGTTGTCAGATGATCCGGATTTCATCACAAATCTTCACAAAAACACTCATTGCTAAGCTTCACGAGTGTCATATTGCAGACAAATCGACGCTGGTGCTAAGATAGGGTAAGTATAGCACTTCATTAACGTAAGAGGGAGAGCACACTGATGTTCCGTTTGACCTGTCTACTCCAAAGTGCTACAGATGACGTGACAACGAGATGGACTTTAGGGTTTCCGGTGGTGATAGAATGGTAATGATAGAGTCAACAATGGTGAAGGCGCGTTGTTCTAACGAGTAATGCTGAATAAAAATTTTAGTCACAAAAAGGAAACAACGGCTGCGCAGGAGGCTAGAACTCGGTAACTGTGATCGCCATCGAACTGCCATCGAACAGCAAACCGAGAAGTGTGGTTTAGTCGCACCAAACTTGTTAGGAATGTTTGTAGATTATTGGAAGTGTCAAATCATACTGGATGAGAATTTGGGACGTATTTTATCTGCCTAGAACTGATTCGAATGATGTAATCTGGCGAACAGGTTATCCCACTTCAAAATGCTACCACTGTTGTGACCGAAGAAATCGTTTGGACTGAAAAGCTGGTCATTTCCCAACAGGCATTACGAGGTGTGTGGCACTAGAGAGTTATGAACGTCAATACTTTTCTTCACTGCTGGCTTGTATTCGCATCCGTTGGTAGCGGTACGTGGCTAATCGTACAGCGTTCATATAAGTTTTTAACAGACGCTTCCAGGTTTCAGTCTTAGTGGCGCTGAGACACTCTCTTTAGTTTCCCAGCAACCGACAAGCGCTATACTACTGAAAAAGAAAACTGCATGCAAAACAGCTTTACTACTGTTGTGAATCCAGAAGGCGGACGACACAGGGGTTTTTCTATTAGGAGAAACCAATACACTACTTGAGCCTCTCAACGGGACTAGG
>QNGE01008597.1:0-16090 GCA_008508345.1 Paragonimus westermani | reverse complement strand
TATCTGAATGCGAAGGCTGCGATCGAATGTGAAAGATGGTCAGCTTGAAAATGAACCGAATCCCCGACAGCCCATCAGTAATCCGTAATCTATTTACAGTAATCATTGCGATAAATTTTAAACTCATCTATAAATACATTTTTAAACCGTCATCTCTCAAAACTTCACAGTTACACCTATTTGAACGTGTGTAACAGTATTGTCCTCAGCTATCTCAATGTCAACGATGTTAGATGGTCCAGTTTTCATTTACTTTCGGGAGATCGTCGTAAGAAAGCCACCTCCCATTTCAATAAGTGCATATAGTTCAATTCATAGTTTCCCTGCAAATTCAAAAGACTGATAAGCAAATTTATTACAAAATTTCCATCTGTCTAACAATTCAGGTTTCTGAACAACTTACACATCTGCTAAGTCAGCCACCCTACCACGACTGGTGTTAATAGGGTTGGTGACAGGGCAAATAGAGGTCAAGGCATGTAGAGCCGAGTTTCCGCCTGTAACCTTGGTCAGGCGGTTTCCGTATGATGACTCCAGACAAGGACGAAATTGGTGGTGTGATGTTATTGTGGAGGTGGATGTCATATAACGCAGCTCGCTCGTCGGTGAGTTGCTTCCTTTTATTTAAGTAAGATCATACTAGAAAGCCTAAAATTGTCACAGTTTACAAATTGCAAACAGTAATTCATGAGATCAAACAGTGTGTTTTATTTCCCGAAGAATCTCTTCAGTTATCTCCGTATACGAGTAAACAAGCGATTTTTTGGTCCGTTTTACATCAGCTATCGAGCCCACAAATCGGCACCACTTTTAACACTCGTTTTGCCAATATATTTTTCTACATGCTATATTGCTGACCCTGTCACACCACCAAAATTTCGCCGTTGCTGCCTTGAGAGGGGCAGGTGTCCCAGTGTCAAGGCACAACGAAGCTTAACACAATGGATTACACCACATCGTCTGTTACTGTCTCCGAATTATTTACCAAACCTATGCACAGTGGTCATGTGTTAACACTACAGCAGAAGAAATTTCGTGTTGGCTAATAGCAGTCTCAACTGTATCCCCAAAATATACGGTAGCCCTACTTCACTGACTTCCTACGAAGTCAAAACGCCTAGTGGGTTGTAAAACAGGCTGACGACACCCAGTTTATATCCCACTCTGGAACATCATACCATAGCCTTTCTTTATAGAGTTACCTCTGAATGAAGTCGAATACAAACTGGGCTTATAACTTTAGTAACCAAGTCGATTCTTTTAAATAGTTTGGTGAGCAGATTTCTTCATCAGCATAGTCTGCCAGCTATCCACGTATAAGATACGCTAGTTTTATGTCTGACAACTTCTGTTCCCCAGCCACACCACTACTATACACTTCTTACTCTCCTGTTTTAAACAAGTGTCCGAATCCTTTAATCTTGATGCTTGAATTGTCACATAAAAGGTCGATTTTATGGAAACCCTAGATTGAAACTAGACACAACTAATGCATACCCGTACCACGAAGGCTTATTTATTGTCTAAATTACAAACGAATGTTCAATTTAAACGCGCATACAGAACCTTAAAGCTCGCTTACAATCTGAAACCGTTGGCCTGTTGACGTCAACTGTACTCACCCTTATTTAAATAGTGCTGTATCCTTCAATGTATTGTAAAAGAAGAGAACAAGATGACAAGTAATTTTGAAAAACTCACAAAGATACTCCGTCATTAGACTAAGAGTAATCTCAATATATGTTTACTGTTTCTATTCGACGACAAATTGTGGCCAGCCAAGAGACTGAAGACTAACCGGTAGTGGCCATAAAGAAAACATGTCTACTCCATTAAAAACGTGCTGTCATGTCACAGGGAACATGAAAATCCACTGACTTCTAGTTATGTTATTGTTCTGCAGCGCGAATGGGAAAACGATGATGGAAATTCCAGGTGATCTACCGATTTATTAAACAGAAGCACTTCGAACAACGACCAGACGAAACATTGAGTGTACACAGCATACACCGTTCACTTTTGGGTTCACCGGAACCTTTTAAATGTATGCAGCAGTAACTGATTGTCTGAGGTGAACTGATACTACAGCGATTACTGTGGGGGTCATATTTCTTAACGACTGCTTTGGTATTCTACCACACTTGTTCTACTGAAGTCGAAGAGCCTCAGAATGTTGATTCGTTGCATGAGCAGCCTGAACTGCCAACACGTTCCATAGAAGTGTATGCCAGCGTTTCATTCTTATCACTTAACTCCAGGCTAATGTCACCAGCGATATATGTAGTACAATCAAAGTACTCCGAACCACGCAGGCGATCTCCGTATTATTTCTTGGACAAGTATGGATGACAAATCCTCGTTTGATAAGTTTCAACCTAATGGCTTTTGGTTCCTGTAGTTTTTACCATTAGTGTGTGGTTTACCAAAAACGGAGGACTTAGATAAAAAGTTTCCCTGCGAACCCACCTCAAATCATCTGTAGTCTACAATACACTGTATTTCTCTCACCTTCTAAGCCATTGTATATGCGATCGCATCTCAGCTTGATGTCTTCACAAAATTGTCTGTTCAGTACACTGGTGTAAAACTTCTGGTTATTGATTTCGTACCCTCAACTGCACCTAGCTTCAGCGTATAGCGGCAGGTGGATTATTTGGTTCTGACTTACGGTAAGAATGACTTTACTTTGGCTAGCTCAGGATGATATGAGCTGCACATCAGTTGAGCTATCCCCGGTAAAATCTGTTGGCTTGAAGCTGGCAGCTAACGTGTGGACTCGGCATGTTTGACTGACCGGGACATTTGTTCAGCCTACTATGGAGCCTACTTATTTTAGAAGGCTTTGGGTGACGAGATTTGCACCTTGCCATTGATCGAAAATGACATCCAAGGGGCCCTATTTTTATGGGTTCAGCACCACATTCTGTTCCTAAAAATATTGTGGCATTACACCCCATTGGATTATAAATTAGTCCTCTCAAATCAGTCATCTCTTTCCACATTCCAACGTCCCACAAATCTTCTATCTGACGACTAAAACTCTGTCACACACCTTAACGTGTAAGCAGGCGTGTTGATTACAGATGTGTTCAATCATTGTTAACATTGTTCTGCTGTATTTTACGGTCTTTTGCTGAAAACCCTGTGCTTATAACCTTTCATTAATGACTATATATGGACCACTCCATTCGACTGGGTTTAGTGCATCAATTTTGAACAGTCCACAGCTTTTAGCGAATAGCTTCAAAAAAGATCTCCGACAGTTCGTATCCTCCACATAGCTTACGTATTTACTGAACTATCTTTCACAACCTAATCACGAACGTCTACACACAGGGAGTTAGTGTTGCTTTACTGATACTGCTACCACTGTACTGAACAGATAAGTGCTAGTGAACTTGTGAAACGCTTCTTCACACAAAAATGTGTCTTTTATTTGTCCTATTTTTCGGACGTTTTCCCTTCGCTTTTTTACTATGCGTATTTCTTGGCAGAGAGAAAAAACGGACGGAAAAAATTGACATTGACTACAGTACAGAAAATACTGACGTGTCGGACTGTTATGTTCTTCAGTTTAAGCTGTGTGCTGTTTACATATACACGTATCCAGAAGGACTGGAAATTGTTTTGATTGTTGACTAACTCCTGAGGACGATAAACTATGTGACCTCTACTGAACATTATTCAGTCGACTGTTCACCATTTTATCCTGTTTGATATATAGGCCTTGAAACAAGCCAAAAGTTTTCATCAATTGACAATTCAAATACGGACTCGACAAAAAAGTATACGGAAGGTACAGTGCGTGCAGTAGCGGCGGTGTCGTTAGCTGAAAATAAATTTTTTTTTCTTATCGATCATTCTGTCACTGATTTTAGAAATAGTTGCCTTCTGCGAATAGGGTTACTGTTACTATTGAGCCCTCAGAAGAACCAGGTATTTCAAGATGATAAAGCTCTGAACAAGCCACGGAGCCATTCAGAGGAGGTTACAATTAAAACACAGACCTTTTCGCTACGAAATTATACTGAAAGGCGTTGATCATTCAACAATGCGCATAACTCAGGATATGGTGTTCAGTCATCTGGAGGGGTGACGGACGTGGCGGGTTGGTGTGAAAACTGAATAACTGAAGAAGAGAAAATAGTACTGATCAAAGGCCACTCAGACGTCGATGTAAAGAAGCATGTGTATGTACGCAAGAGCGCAACCATATTCCTCAACATGTGGTTCCAGTCGGCCAACACACGTAAATCAATCAAGAATCTTTGTGCTGCTCACGAATTTGTAATGTACACATATATATGATATGTACTGGTTGATATCTGGCTCATCTGGCCATCGGCCGAGTTCGGTTATGGTGGATCAAAGATCCTTCACGTTTGTAGCTTTCACAATCAGAAACACCTTTCTAGTCCGCCTCTTTCAAAAAAGCAGGCTGGTTTCTATCAACAGTGCACACCCTAGATGTAACGGGAGTTCGAACCCCAAATTTTTATCTCAAGAGGCACCTTGGTTGAGCAGTTCATCATCGATCTTTCAGTAAACAAGAATATTTGATGGCATTGCAGGCCCACTTCACCTTTAATTATAAATATTGCTTTGAAAACTCATACTCTGAACATTGACTGACAACCTCATGGTAATGAATTATTGTTCTGGTTGAAGTCACTGGAAATAATCAAGTTTAAAGCAAACATTGTGTCCACAAAATCCGCGAAGAAATTCCTTCCTCATACAATGTTGAACGAATCTCACAATATATCCTTAGTTAAACCAGTGGCATCAATGAGGACAAGCGAAGAGCTCGTTGTGACCTGATTTCTCTCAAACATCCAAATAAGATTCCAAACTAGTATACTCTTCCGCTCAGATCTTCAATTTCTTTCAGGCTAGGTTAACATTTCAGATGAGTCAAAGTAAATCAAAAAAATCATGTTATAACCTTTGAGGGCGGAACGCTTATTCCCCTTTTTTAAGGAAGACCAGAAAGTTAACAAATGCTAATGCAATATCTCGAACTGATACGGTGTGGTAGAGTTGTCAGCGAACGTTTTAGACAATCAACAACAATTCAAATTCAGTTTTCTAGGTATTTTGAGAACGAAAAACCACGTTTATGTGGAAATCGAGTTAGACAAACTTAAAAAGCAATTAAATGTCGGACGCAATCAGGCAATTTGGATCGAATCACGAAAGTAAAAACTAATAGGAAGAAGCACTGATTGATTCAGATGAATTTGGAATGAAGATTTTCACACGTTATAACCCTCATTCTCACCACTATACACCTCAATATATCCCTAATTGAGCCGACGCCTAACGACCATACCCTCGTGCAAAAAAGAGTGGGTCATAGTCAGAATAATCAATTATCATTAAAAACATCAATGTTCACACTCACAAATTCAGCATCAAGGTATCCGCATCTTGTGAGCACACAATCGGGTTATAAATGAAAGCAAGGCTTCATCAACAAGACAACTTCCCTGAGATTTTCACTGCACCACGTTATGAATTGCATTCGCTTCATGGAAAACTCGGCCAAACAATGGAAACATTCATCCATTCCGAACCTGATTAGTCGCAATCTCGTACACTGACTCCACCCACTGACTGTGGGACATCAAATACCACAACTTTGGAAATAAACTGGACCCACAATAGCTGGTCCTTTGGTGAGTGACTTCATTCGTCCATCCTCTTCTTTATCTGTTCTTCACACATGTTGTATCAGCAGACCGCACAATCGGCAGAAACCGGCAGGGGATCACACAATATGGTGGCATGCTCTTTGCTTAGTCTTACCACCTAAGTATATGGATATATTTGTGTGCTGAACAATAGAACTCTTTTGGTATCCACTTCAACTGGCTGCTTGTTAACCTCTTTGTTGCTCGCCCGCTGGTGCCACTCAATGCTATCGATTGAACACAGGCAAATATGCAAAATAGGGTTTACATATACTGCCTTGAGCGGCCAGGTTTTGCAACCGTGGATCGACACATTCTTTACAACAGTCTTATATATACATGTCCATTAAGCTTCAGAGGGATGTCACTCTATTTTCAGGGTTATCGCACGCCAGGAAAAAATGAAAAACGGACAACCCTAACAAAGTTCCACTAACAATGTGAATTCTTAGCAAAAGAAGAAACCTTTTAGCCAACACAGCCCAAAAGATCTTGCAATGTGGCAACATAGAAACAAACTAAATAGAACTGACAATTAAATTAAACTAGAAAACTAAAAAACCCGACATAATGTGTCAGTTTTGAGGTCACAGTAATAACTTTGTTAAAAAGGAAAACCTCTCTAGATTATTGTTAGATTTAACATCAAACCACCTAAGTGGCTGCGACCAAACGCTGGGTATAATTTTGCTGTGGAGGATTAAACAGTCATTAGAAGGCTTTTTATAGTAAGTACCTTTGAGAAGTGTTATCAGCAAATAACTATATCTATAGGCTGTAAGAGACAAGTACTCGGAACGTAATCATTTCCGCGCCTTCGGTAAATAGTTATTAAGGTAGCTGGATAAAACACTAAAGTTTGCTTGCTCTGAAACGTCATTGTCTGCATAACAAATCGCAAAAAAGAACTGGCGTGTCGGTTCACTCCTCTTCGTTTTACACTGATAGTCTTCAGGTTAATTTTTTGATGAGTATGCTGGCAATGATGCTATGGTCGCTGTTGGTCCTGCTATACAATAATACAGAGGAGACTGAGCAATAAACTACAAACCTATAATTACAAGGCTGGAGCGGCTCCCCTCCGGCGAATGAAGTCTGAAAGTCTCGTATACAAGACGAATGTGAGGACCATAATACTTTATCGTTCTGTAACTCGATCACAGTGGAGGACGTGAACCGTCCTCACACACTTGAACAGCGGATTTTGCGTTTGATCGCTTTTCTCGAGTGACACTAATGGATAAGCAATTAGGGGATCGATAAGTGGATGCTTGAAAACGAGTGCCACGCAGAAACATTTTCTCAATACTTAGCTCTACGCGGGTCTGGATAGTTAGGCTGCATGCTAAGGACACCTTCATGTAATCCGAGCACCTTTATCTAGGGTTTCGACTACCTGCATGAACTGCAAAGCAGTCAGATGACGATGACGCGGCAGCTACCAATCAGTTAGCCGCTGTCTGTTGGGTTAATTTCCCCATTCGGGTACTCAAGTCTTTAAGCCGGCGGTCGAAGACGTTGAGGGAGTTGTGGGTAAAACTAGTACAACAACAGCAAGGCTGCTTGTGGTTGTCTGAGATACCTGCAAAATTAGTAACTGCATCCAGTAACTTAAGAAAATAAATCCCGCAGGTAGCTGTAGTTTTGCTCACAACTTGATCGATTGCTTGCAAGACACCCATGATCTGCATATAAACAGGTCTTCAGTAATCAGGCTCGAGCGATTTCAAGGCTTTCGCATTTTGATCAGGGTTTATCATTTTTCTCTCACGGTTTTATGACAGCTAAGCGGCATCTTTCGAAGAAGCTTCCGCTTGGGGTGAATACTGCTGACAGTATAGGATGTTTACCATCTGAACCATATCGTTGGTCAATCCCATCAAAAATGTGTTTACCTAATGTACCATGAAAACCTACGTTAAACGAAGAAATGTGGGAAACTCTCTTACGCGTGCAAACCTCTCAATTCATAGTTTTGGGTCAAATGCTAGCGTCACCATACAAACTTTTAAAGGACAAAACTAAACTGACATGGAAATAACAGCGAGATTGCTTTAGAAAAAATACCGCTGATGCATACGTAACAAAAACTATAACAAAAATGGAAAGGTTCCACAGACAACTTTAAATGAAAATGTTCACGTAAAATGATAAACAGAGCAATGGCCTTTGTTGTATTTACCTAGTAATTCTGGCAAATGAAACCTCCGTAGATAGAGATGGGAGCATATATTTCATCATTTAACTTCAAATGTTGTAACGTGCTATTCTTTGTTACAGGTGCTTCATATTTGCTACCAAAACTTACATCTTACTGTAATAAAGTGTTACTATAAACTGAATTGTCAACTTTTAGCAATCAGATTCAATTTGATCGTACAACCCAAAAGAAAGGTTAGGATTAATAGGAAAAATTGGCCAAAAACAGATACAATATCCCACAGTGTACTAGTCCTCAAAACAAACAAGTTTGTTTGAATGTCATTCAAAGGCAGCAAAGTCATAGGGTGACTAATACTACTATTACTATGATCAATAAGCTATATTCACATATATCTGGTTCCGTAACAGAGACAGCCCGTCAGTTCAACAGTTCGTCAAGAAGGTAGAACGAAAACCGTTAAGAGACGTTGACATCTCGTTTATCCTCAGTGGTTTGCATACTGTTCGTGTGTATCTGCCTTTTTACCTGTTCCTGTAGAAAAAGTTATGTTGTTCGAGCGTCGTGAACTTCACATAAACCACTCCATAAAATAGACTACCCTGCGAATGCTGAAGGAGAGAGGCTAGCTCACACAGTATCACATAGCTAAAAGTGTTATTTGTGCTGTATACGTAATCCGGCTACGACTTCATCGGATCTCTCGTCATTCGGCGAGGTTTAGCTAAGTAACTGTTGTCACCTGGACATTTGATCAAAATGTCAACGAAAATTGATCATTTGTCCCGTTTCTTTGTTATTTTATAGAAATGCTTTTGTCAAATTCTCTCATCTGTTTGGGCGATTGTGTTGTCTGACTAGCTGGAAAGCATAAAATATACTACGCAGTAATAGGTTGGCTTCACATATTTTATAGTCTCACCATCTCTTGCTCAGAAAAGCAGAACCTGCTCCACAATTAGTAGAAGGTTGTTGACAACAACCTGATCAATTAAGTGAAATTTGTGAGATTTTTCCTCGCATAATTTCCTTACCTACCAGANCTCACCATCTCTTGCTCAGAAAAGCAGAACCTGCTCCACAATTAGTAGAAGGTTGTTGACAACAACCTGATCAATTAAGTGAAATTTGTGAGATTTTTCCTCGCATAATTTCCTTACCTACCAGATCTGACGGTATAACACGAATCATTCTCGAGTGATATGCAAACTTTCATCGTCCACTTAGGATATTGTAGAGCCCAACCGTTAGTTGGTAGTACGCATCACAGACTGAAAACATTTGCGTACCTTTGTTACCGTAACACTGCTGATGACCATGAGTACTTAGTTCACTGAGTAGTGCTATCGTTTGGCTGTGAACCTCGAGTTACTCTTATATGTTTTGGTTGCAGTAAAAAATGAGACGTTATTTAACAGTCTTAAATAAACGATAATTATATTCTGATGCAAATTTCTTCCAGATTAGACAGAACTCACGTCGTTATTTACCACTGGTTCTGACGTATTCCGGGAGAAACCCTGTTTTATCCGCCTTTTCTTTTCATGTGCATTTCTTAGTAATTCGTGAAAACACTCCGCTAACTAAATATCCGGACAATCTGATTAAAAAATCTAATTCCTAGCTGGCTTCTCGGCGTCCGTCCTATTAATCGGTCCGATTGAACTATCAAGACGTCACAGACTGGTTATCCAATCTGTAACACATTTAGCCATATTGATGTATAGGGTTTACCTACGAGATAGGATCTATATGAATACAATGCCAAAGACTGCCTATCTCTGGATGTTACCAATGTGCCTAATTAACGACCACTTTTGTTAGCGATAACCGGTGTACTGAAGTTAATTGAGTTTTTTGTGGAAACAGTTTTTCTGACAGAATTAGAAAATAGTCCCTATGTACCCGGTGCTCGTGTTGTTCTTCAATGAAACTCTGCTAAATCAGCCTAGATCGAACAGTACTTGAGCCGCCAGATAAATTTACCTATGTGAACATGTTGTGGAGAACTTCATACGGTTCGACAAAAATTCGCTGCAATCAACATGCTGCACGGAAGTTTTTTGTTAACACTGTTGATTTCATTATTATCCAACCACTGACTGCGTGCGGTAACTTCGCATTTGACAAACAGTCGAACCCTGTTGACTATCACAAGTTTGACGTTCACTAGTGTTGCCTCAACATCCATGCTTTAGTTCCTACCTTTTCACGATTTGATTACTTCGATTATCTACCAAACAGGCAAATTCCTTTTATCACTTAATTGATTATCAAACCAAAGCGAGGATTTTCATTTGAAAAATGAATGATTTTTTAATGTTAATCGATTTGGTCCTCCACTGCGGCGTCCGGAGAAATTTTATCTGATTCGTTACTATTATCACAAATCACATTACTGCTTCGTGTTCAGTGCTGTTTTGTTGATGCTATGAGTAAATGTACAACAGAATGTTTCTTTCGCCAGGCATATTAGTTAGTTACGAAATAATGTTACATAATTAATCATACGGTCTTTAGGTTAGCAGACATTACTGCTTAAAAAACCGTCTTACAAAGAATGCAGTTGTGAGGTCTCTGTTCAAAACGTGAAGATATATTATGACCAACTTCCGTGAGAACACAACGGCCTAAGAAACGTTCAGATAATAAAACACATTCTGTAAACTCGTTTCATTAAAAGCCATTTTTAAAACACATCCCAGACAAGAAATGCGACATTTACGTTTTAAGTGAAATGACACTCATAGGCTATGACGTTTTGCACCGTAAAGTCGCGGTGGTAGTGTGCTTTTTTGGGGAGTGTTACCAAATGTTTGAATGCTGTACAAGCAACGCTTACGTTAACAAAAGCAAATTTGTTATGTTTTATTGTTTAGAATGGCTATACGTTTATATTAGTGAGACATTCTGCTCTCTGGTCAGCGCGCAGAAAACCTGGTATTCTCACTGAAATTTATTTTGTATACTGTTTCTGCTTTTGGTGATGTGACAATTAAAAATAATTCAACAATAATAAACACTTAGGTGGTAGAACGCACTAAGCCTTTGTTAGAAATATCAAAACAGGCGTAATGTAGCCGTCAAATGTTTTGGGCTCACAGTGTAAACTAATGGTGGCAACACTTGTGTAGCCTTCACCGGATTGAACTGATCACGCGTTATGATCATTTAAAGTGGTCACTTTTGCTGTAGGTCCCATTGAAGCCAAGTCCTTGGCCATCTTTGTGGCCAAACATTGAGCACTTGTTACCATACTATCGTCACACCGATTCTTTGCCTTCATGCAATGAATTGTAGCCTGAAACTTACTCGTACTAAATACTGCACAGTCCAGAGTTTTACAAAGCTTCATGCTTATACCAGAGTCAGTGGATAAATATAATAGTTTTCCTGGAATAATCTGTTAAATTTAACAGTTGACTCATCCGCTTAGCCACCAGTTTCACATGCGTCTGTTTCTCCGAACAAAACTTTTGTAACCTCCAAGTGGATAGTATATTTCAGATCTTTTTGCATTCTCAGTCAGCTGTAGATAATAGACTACGAAATGGGTAGAGTATCATATGAACAGATTTGGTTCACGACAAGCCTCTTTCGTGCTTAAAAACACTGCCGCAATCTATGTTTCCGACTGAATCCATCAAGTTCAGAATTCCACTCAAATGTCAACTACTAGAGAGACACCACCCTAAACCATCACCACGGGCTAGTGAATACACATGTGAGAGAGTACGTCCACTTGATGTTTTGATGTCTGTTGATGTTATGCAAACTCGCCAAAAGGCCTAACTTAGTTTGATGTTATTCAAGTTAACCCGCTGTTTTCTCATATTTCCAAAGCGTACAACACAACCTTACTTAAGAAGCAGAGAGAATGATAAAACACCCAAGCCACCTCTCTATTGTTTACGGTTCAGATAGCCCGTAACACGAGTTGGTTTGTTATGATTTCTCTGAAATACTTCAGTGTATATCACCGTTTTCTCATTTCAGCGTTGAAGGTTTTACGTCACTGTTCAAAATATTTGCAAGGGACACCGTCTACGTTCAGCATTTTCAAACTTTTTTGAAACCTAACTGGGAAAGTGCTTATGCTCGGACAAAAATAATATTAAGGCCTATAGATACGGAAACATACGTAAAGAAGTCTATTTCGTTGGCTAAATTTCTCGTGGCCTGCTGAACAATCGCGATATATAGCTCACTGAACAATTTCATTGATCTGACTTTCCACACTTCGTCCAATATTTTGTAAGGAGAGTGCAGACATTTTACCAAACAATGGTTACTTTGCAAATGAACCGGAAGTTTTATGACAACTCACACGAACCAAAGTTTTCAGATGGGTGCAACTTTACAAAAAATCGAGAACGGATAGCACATATTGGTGTAGTTCAACTCTGTCTTCAACCTCCTGGCATACGTTTCTGGAATCACGGAGAATTTTCGGCTAATTTAAAGGCATTGGTAAAAGGCATAGACGAAGTGTGAACTTATTTTACGGAAACACCATTTGTGAGTCTCCAAGGAGCATTAAGATAAGAGTAACGATCAAAACTGAACTTGCGAAATTATTGGTGAGTAAGAAACATGGATTCCATCCGAAAATAAAAACACTATATTCAAAGATAAGTAGCTGATTCATTCTGAGCAGAAACGTCATATTACCACAAGCATTCTCTAGAGTATGGAGCATTAACTGGGACGGCAACCGATAGCGCACTAATGGTATCATAATTTGCAAACAAAGATACTGGGGTTCTTTTGCTCAATGAGTGTTGCATTCCAACATTTGCGTTAACAAAATTCCAGTTCACGTTGGCGTACCTCGCCAAAACCTTATTTAGAGAAATATTTATTGTTCCCCATTGCAAATGTTTCCCGCTATGTAAGCACATTGTTTTTGGCAGTAAGTGGTACATGATAATTGCAGCTGGTGACAACTAAGATTAAAGGCAACCGAGTTGTTTGTAAGCAATAGTGCATTACATCGGTTTTACTTCTAAGTCTCTCAGCAAAATAACTCTACAAGATGTTACTTCGATTTTCACTCCGAATCACAATTGTAATCGTTGTGATGCTTTTTGGGAGTTCTAGATGGAAATATATATAGCCCCTGGTATTGGCATATTTGTTTGAAACGCACAACGCGCGTTGAGTGCGATTTACTTTTTAGCCCAAATCGTGCTTTAAATAAACTTTTGATAACACATTAACTCAAATGCGTGAAGCACGTCAAATTTCAGCCCACAAGCCCATCAAGTGTCTATGTGTTTTTTTTCATTTTTTTTAGTGCAGCCGTAAGACGTTTTAATCAGATAACCATTCGGCCACATAATGAAGACCCTTTATAAAGCAACGAGTTTGTGGTAAAACTGCTTTTCTCACATTTTTGTTTAGTTAAATGATGATAAACAACACCTGATTTTCATTGTGAGTTGACTAACACTGTCTTGAGAAAACCCACCAAGGCCGATATGCAGTTCATAAGTGAGAAAGAGTACAGCGTATATGTTCACTTACGTCGCACCGTGTGGGCAAACATTGAGTGAATAATTTATGTGTATAATAGTTGAACAACCTTCCAAAGTAGTGGATTATTCTCACTTGCTCTTCATTTACTGATCTATGTTGCTCATGATGTCTTCAGATCCCCGAATCCATTGAACTTTGTAAAATATTACTCGGGTGTTTTGGTGGTTCCTGCCCACTCGTGAATACATGTGTTCACAACTCACCTCAGTCAGTCACTTTCACTTCATTCATTCGCACTCGATTATGCTTTGGCGATACTAAGTTTTTGCCCCATCAGCTACTGGGCCCAAAGTGGTGGTGCTGGTTTCTTGGACTAATCAGGTTAACTCTCATTTATATACGTGACTGCAAACACTTTTACGTTAAGTTCACCTATGTGCAGCTGACTAATTATCCTGTTCTGACGAAATAAGGCGCCACCCTGGGAAATGAATTTATAATTTTCTAGCCGTTTGCTGTTTGCTATAACGATACGGCCTTGGTGGGTCAATCTATTTGGTTATACATGGTGCATTCGTAGAACAGTGGCCACATGTTTACCACAAAAGTCTGAGAGGTCGTTTACCTTATTGAAAATTTGCAGTCCAATTTTTCCTGTTCAGCTTTGGCTAGGTTCTCTGTCTATATGAAGCGT
Organism: Paragonimus westermani; assembly: GCA_008508345.1. Taxonomy (NCBI): domain Eukaryota; kingdom Metazoa; phylum Platyhelminthes; class Trematoda; order Plagiorchiida; family Troglotrematidae; genus Paragonimus; species Paragonimus westermani. Next base: position 2,064 of record QNGE01008597.1, on the reverse strand, counting down.
ACTAATTCACAAGACGAATTTCTAAGTTTAAATCTGGTTCCCTGTGTGAAGTCAATTTTTCATTCACCTCGCTGATTTGACTAATAAATAAAGATAAGGCGGAAACGAAACAAATAACGCTAGCTGTCACGATATGCCTTGACCGAATATCATTCGATGGGAGTGCATCCAATTAAGTTAGTTTGATTGGGTCATTTATGAACTTGGTAATAATGTCCTCAAGAAAGTCGGCAGCGCACCCTAGCCTACAAGAGATTCCCAAGGGTTCTTATCGTTCCGAATACAGCTGGATATAAAAGTCACTGGTGCTGCTATCGAGGTGCTCCTTGCAAATTTGTGAAAACGACTCAACACGTGTAACAATTGTTTAGGTTTAACTGATAGTAGCAAGCGGAGTGGACGTTGCAAGAATACACCGAACTCTCAACAAAGTTCATGACGAGGCGTACAACTTGAGCCCTTGCCTTATGAAGTAAACTCAACATAGCTCGTAACACCAAGAAGACTTTAATTACAGTGAACGGCGGTCATGTGGATTCTCTAAGTATATTGTGGGGAATATAATAAATAATATTTTGATAGTCGCACTCATCTGTACCTTTTCGATGATTTTGGTTTTACACCCACTTTTGTCTTAGCCAAGCTATCCATTTTGTAACATCCTTCCCGGGGCTAAAATCACAACTTGCTTCGTGCCTGGCTAGCTTATCGTGTCTCTCTACATGCTCTACTCTCCAGTGTCCATAATAATACGCGAGGGTCAACGCGCCGGATCTTTGTTTTCTACTGTCGATCGGTTCCCGATGGTAAACTCTGATTGCGTATCATTCTGTTGGATCAGTTTCAACAGTCTTGGCTGCAACCGTGGTCCCTTGCCTGTCTGTTCAGTATACACTCATGTTTATGCATGCCTGCTACAAAGATGTTAATAAAAACTCAGTGACGGTTTCGACAGTCGTGCGATGAATTGCACACAGAAAACGTCTGCCATTCTTTCAACAACGCCCCTAGTGCTTTTAATTTTAATGTGGCTTTATTGCCATCTTTCTATTCGTTGTTCAACTTGCTCAAAAATATCACTCACTCATTGCTTCGTGTGCTTTCGCTTTCATCGCGTGAGCTGGAGCCCACGCTGTTTCTTATTTTGTATTCTTTTTACTGTCTCTGGTCCCACGCTAAGCTGAAGCTAACTTTACATCGTACTTTCACACAAGCGCACGCACCAAAAATCATGCGTTCAGGCTTCTTCCAGAATACTCCTCAGAAAGACTTATAAGCTGTTAGTGAACGACGGTTAAGTGCAAATCCACTTGTCTATTACGATTTCAAGATCTGTCCGAATCAACTTCAAGGATTTAGCACCAGACTAGTTAAGTATTTCAAAATGATCATCAAATAGCAGCAAGAACGATGCTACGTTTGACTAAGATGTACATTTCTTTAAGCTAAACAGGGTTGTAAATAAATGATGATCAGCATGAAATTTCAGTAATGATATGAGATAAGGTAGCTGACTAACACCAGGTTAACTTAAGTGAACTAATCCAAAGTTAGACAAAGTTAGTTCATGCGCTGAATGCTAACTAGCATTGTCGAAAACTGGATAATCAAAAGACAATTTAGGCTTCACCAGTAGCTCAGCTAAATCGTACAAATTCCCAGTTTAGTATTGTGATGTTATTTTCAATGAATAATATTTTGGGGGCAACAGCACACTGAGAAATAACTCACAGACTATTTCAATGTTCTCAATCTGATATTCCGCAGGTAAAGAAATCAGGACTGATACTTTCTGTTTGGTATCGCTGTGCAGTAGTGTTTGTGTTTCACGATTGTTGTCAAATGCGTTCTGCAATTCTCGAACAGCTATACCCGGTGTCAGCACGCTCTGTGAAGTCGGAAAGACCTCATTCCCGAAAGACTGTTCAACATTCCAAACAATTAATAATAAGAGTAACCGGGATATCATCATTTCTCTCGGACGAAATTTAATACTGATATCAAAATTCTACGTCCGTTTACAAACAGTTCGATGAAGGATTTAAACAAAATGTCACTAGTATG
>QNGE01008596.1:0-16092 GCA_008508345.1 Paragonimus westermani | reverse complement strand
ATGTATCTTGGACGATTCAAACACAAGTTTTTCAGAAGTTCTTTGGTGTTCTACTCACTAGTGTTGTCCATAGCCCGAACAGACAACATTTTCAGAAAGCAAAACTCATTAAAAATGCCTACGTGGTGCTTCCGGTAAAAACAAACATTTTTTGACAAAAGTGCGAATATGAGCAACCATCTAAGTATTGCCGATATTTCCGACTGCAACACAAATATTATACTCGTTAAAACCTGCATTTTCGTACTGACATATCCATTTTAATATTTCGCGTAAGTTGTAAGACGTCGCTTTTCACACCCGTGTGGTCAGTTCCAAACATCTCAGCTTTGAAACACGATGCTGGCGAACTGTGCAACTTCAGAATTCTAGTCTGAATCCTGTGAAAATGCATCCACTAACAAAAACGAATAACGCTGTTTATTAAAAGAAGGTAGCAGGGCGTAGGGCCACCTTCCAACATCAATCAAGTTCCAGCAATCTCAAAATAATGCAACAGATCATAACAAACTCATCAATGACCCTGTGGCCTTCCTTGTGACTTGCAACCTGGTTTTCCACGAGTCCGGATAACTTATTGCCAACTCGTATGTGTTCGTTCAACAAGGTCCGTTGAACCTTAATTGATTTACGACCCCATGGATGTGTAAGCAATCTGGCGTGCAGTATTTCGTAAATAGACGATGAGGTCCACTGGATCTTAATTCGGTACGGCGAGTTAACACGGTATCCAAATATTCTGTTTGTTGGTTTACGATGCAATTTAGAGAAGTCCGCACGGATTAGCGTCCTGGTTTGCCGATGTGTTGATGAACTTACTGCACATGTATGGCGTATATCCCTCCCAATAGGTGTACACATCCATATACGTGGCTTTGAGGGGACAGACATAAAACCCACAGGTATATGTGGACATACATGTGTAGGTATGAATGCACACATACGTCCACATATAAGTTCACGTACAGATGTCTGCCTTAGTGTGACTTGAGTAACTCGAAATTTGGTTCAAATGTTTCCGCTGACATTGCCTAGTCATATTCCTACCTTACTAGTGCCCTACGTATCGGAAAATTGCCTACGATTACTGCCATTCGTTATCGAATAGCGCTAACCGGTTGCGTATTGGGTTACATAGTATCTGCGTTTTTCGCCCCGTTGTGTCTGTTTGTTTTTTTCGGATTTCTGAAAATTAACTGCTTCACACTGTACTTTACTTGCTTCTGTCGGCAATAACACGTGTTGGATCTAGCGGCCCTAGGACTCAGAAAACACCGACCGAGGCAGTGAGCACCTGCGGCTGGTACGGATGCAGACTGTCCATACAAAATGGCACACAGTGCTATCAGTGCCAGAGGTGGGATCACTTCAAATGCACTGGCCACAACAAACAACAATACAGGCGGATCGTCTCTTTATCTCTCGGGTTTGTTTGCGTGAGCTGCGGGTTTGATGAATGCCAAGACGCCGCTTTCCCGTTGGCTGGCCACGCACGGACCGCGGAAAGTGCAGCAACGCAGAAAATCTGCGGCCACAAATGCGGGTCTCTTCTTAGCTCCGTATCTGTCTCGATTTCTTCTACGGGGAGAAGGACGGAAGAGCACCAAGAGACTGTCTGGAATGGAGTTGGAATTGCAGTCTTCGAATCAGCACACAGCCCCTATCCTCCATGGTGTTGCGATCACGAAGAAGACAGTTGCTCCGTCAACCGCACACATAGAGGAGGCAGTAGGCAAAAGAAAAGAGAGCCCTCGGAGAAGGCAGAGCTGTGTCATGGGGCCACTTCCCCACAACCTAGCTAGCGAAACCCGTTTTATCATCTTCATTCCCCCTGATGCCACAAACCTCGTACTCGACAGCAGGCTGCGTGCCAAATCAACCTAAACGTCGCTCGACCTTACCGTCCGTGCTAAGCCCCGAAGCAGTGGTGGGAAAAGCAGTAGCTCTGAAGTCCACGAATACCCACCTGAAATGCGTGTCTTTCGATCGCTGTCTGCAAGAGAGGGCGAGACGCGAGCAGCGGACTAAAACCAAGTCACGAATCATGACAGGCCAGAAGCTACAACTGGAGACTAAGCTCACAGTCTCTGCCCCTGAATTATCTATTCAGACTACTATGCCTGTGGTAGAAAGCGGAGACGCCGTTTCTGTGGACATCCCAACGACCAACGCTCTGAGCACAGGCACGAATGTTAGGGACACTAGGACCGCACAAAACCCTCCTCCGGGTCACCTCTTCTCGAGCCCACCAAAAGAGTGCGCAGGAAAATCCTCCTCTCAAGAATTCGTAACGGAAGTGGCTTCTGCAACGCAGGAAGCCCTTCTTTTTTTCGCCCCAGAAGGTTTTCCATCAGTGGTCTCATAACACCGCGCGCATTGCTCTTCTAAACTCCGCATCCAGCAGACGAAGCATTCACATTTTTCGTGGATGGAAACTTTCAAACACTTTCCCAAGAGGCGGAATGTAAGAGGGGCGCAGAGGTCGCGAGTTGTCATACCAAGAATGCTGGTCAAGCGTCCTGTAGAGTCGTTGATATGTGCACAGGCAGCCTCAAAGGAGGACCGTCGGGACAACATGGAAGAACAGACCGAGTCGAACCCCATCACCTTGCCTAATTCTGGGCCTATTCTGAACTATTTCTTAAAAAACTCCTCTTTTGTCGCGAAGTTCAACGAGGAATTAGCTTTTACGTTCATGTACACAAACTGTCTGTCTTATGTCGCCGCTAATCAGACAGCTCTTTCATGAAACCCAACCCCGCATGTTCGTTTTCACGAAGGCCCGGCTTACAGGCGACATGACTGACAGTGAACTCAGCGTTCGCGGGTAATCAGCTCGCCGAACTGACTTCGCCCGAGGGAGAATGTGGTTCTGCGACTTTCTTTCAACACTATCTCCGGTTATCGATGGCTTTCACTCCTCTGATAAGTCTGACATTCCGTGACTTCAACCAACATCGTGTGGTCAAGATTCACTCCTAGTGGAGGTTATTTACTGTTCTACCTCATCCGATGTCTTCGACGACGGCACTGCTCCCGTGATCTTATGCAAACTCCTAAGACTACATCTCTTCACCCATCCGCTTGTTATGGGCGACTTTTGTGTACCCAAGATGGAACTGGGCATCATTGTCTAACCAGGATTGTGAAGATGGATTGTTGACTCCCCTATCGATGTTGACAGAAGGGAGAGCGTTGACAAGGAATGTCAACACCCCGACGCGACATCTTTCTGACCTAACTATCACTAACAAAAGCCACTCGGCAGACAGAGTTTCATCAAGCCACCACTTGGACACCGTGACCACTCTCTGCTGACATTTGATCTTATCTGTTACTGGTTACAACAACCAGCGAAAAGCCTGCGGTTCAAAATTTTAGTCAGGCTGAATCTAACCGTCCGAAAACCTGCCTAGGTCCACTCCTCCTTAGCCGTGACTCCGCGGACCGAAACTACCGTGCGTCTCAAAACGCAATGCAGAAGGCGGACGACTTATTTGTACCGCGTAGGCTAGACACTTTCTCGTTTCGACCACCTTTTCCGCGCAGAATACGTCGTCTCCTTGATGACCGATCCCATTTATTTTTAAGGCACAAGCTTACGGGGAGCCCGAAGTACCTGGGCGCGTTCTGCATTATTCGAAGTAAGTGCAGGCGGAAAATCCATGAGCACCCCAAACTCGTACGAGAAAGGATTCTCCCCAGGGCCCACGGGAGCAGAAACCTCTTATTTGAGCATATGCGATCACTGAGGATGATTAAACCTTCGACTCTTTCTTTGTGGCTACCCGACTGGGAGACTTCATCTGACTCCACAGGTGTGGCCGAATTATTCAGGAAGTACCACCCGGAGATCTACAACGTCGCGCCGCCGAATAGGCATTTTGTTCTACCACTGCGATACTTCCGGCGACCACTCGTTGCCGCCGAGTTTTCTGTGCTAGGTGGCGAAGATCTTTTATCTAATGCTATTTAATACAGTTCAATGGGTCCCAGAATTTTCAAGGAAGCAGCTGCTGGTCTGGCAGAACTTCTTTGCAAGCTGTTCAAACTGACACTCCAGACTGGCATTCTCCCGAATGCATGAGAAGAGGCGACCGTCACACCCATATTTAAGGCGAGTGACCGGCACTCTCCTGCTATTTATCGACCATTCAGCCTTGCTAGCATTCCGGGCAAGATAATGGAGTGCCTATCAAAGCGCGTCATACCCAACCGCTCCTCATCAGATAATCTTTTCTCTTTTACCCAGCATGGCTTCCTTCGTAACCGACATGCATAACGAACATGCTTATTTTCATGGAAAGTGTGACGGAGACCAAAGACAGTGGTCTCATCCCGGATACCATCTTTTGATTTCGTCATGGCTTTCAGCCGTGTCCCGCACGGCCCCCTTGGATACAATCTAGAAATCTACGGTATTCGAGGGGAGGGTTTTCGCCTAATTGAATCTTTCTCTGATAAAAGGAATTTCGGAGTTGAGATTGGGTCAGACCTTTCGTCTTCCTCTTTCACTTTCACGGATGTTCCCCAAAGGTCAGTGCCAAGTCTCCTGTATTCCTGATCTACACCAACGACCTTCCGGACAATATTTCTGGCAACGCCCTCCTATACGTCGACGACCTGAAAATCTGGAATGCCACTGATCCTAGTGCACCGAAGATTGAGTTTGACGCGAGAAGGCGCTGGTCGGACGATTGTGGTCTTCCACTAAATAACAGTTAGTTTGTTCGACCTATCCTGTTAGCTGGACATGGGGGTGTTTTTGTGTGGCGTTCTGATTCAGCGGGCTGTGGTGACTGGTAGTTCGGTCCTTGTTGGTTAAATTTTGTCAGATTAGCCAAGGTACAACAGCCAGACTAAATACAGATGCGCTCGTTGTGCTTGGGGACCGTGTGTTGTGTTCTGGTTCGGCTTGATATCTGTTCTTGTTCGGTCTGATTTGATCACTGTGTGTCGAATATGTCTGTGCGTTACTGCTATCCCTCTGTGATTATGTTGAACCTCTTGAGAATCGTCCGTGTACTGTCACGTGTGTTCATCCGTGGTTGCACCATTTTGTTTGCCGTACTTGTTGATGACAACATTGATGTTTATGCTCAAATTTTGTACAGCTTGCAGGTTCTGGTGTTCTCTGAAGGTCTGTTTGGGTTTGTATGTCACATGTTTTGTGTTTTCCTGTACGCTTCAACAGTATCTGAACGGTTTTCCCGTTTACTTACTAAAGCTCTTTTACGATGGTTGCTTCTTATAAGCTTACGGTTAACAGTTTCCCGTCGGATTCGTTTTGTTCTTTGATTTTCTTGTGCGGTGATTGTTGTGGATGACGCCCTTTTGTTGTAGTCTGATCCAACTTGATGTTTGTGTTCGCCTGTTCTGAATTTGTGTGTGAAAGTGCTGGGATTGTCTGTGCAGCTTCATTGTTCCCGTTAGTGTGTGCTGATTATCTTTGGATATGGCTGTCGATCCTCTCCTGAGCGATTGATGTCGTTACCTCCGCGTGTGAATGTGTGCGTCACCTGCTGCCTTGCGATACAGGCTCTTTAGTCAAAGGCTTTGGCTTCCTGGCAGTATCTAGATCCCACACAAACGACGATCGTATAAAATAAACCAAATACCATACTGCGTCGGTTGTCATGCACGGGTAAACCGGGTCGCCGTATCTGCTGCAAATGGCATAGTAGATAGGCAAAAATATGCTACTACTTCTCCGACGCGAATTCTCGGGCATATAAAGCTCAATCGGGTCTCAGGGCCCCGCAGACTAATTTGAGACAGGTCCAGGAACACAACATCTTTTCCACTAAAACATGAAACGTGCGTACACTGCTGGATCGATGCAGCACCACAGAATAGTCGGAACGGCTCACCGCGTTGATCGCGATTCAGCTGCGTCGATATGGAATCGACGCAGCAGTCTTGAATGAGACAAGGCTTGCGGACCAAGGTAAGCGGGTACTGAGTACACCTTCTACTGGTTTGGTGACCAGGCAGACGGTGCTCGGGAGTATGGTGTCTGTTCCGCGGTCGCTGATCGCATTAATGCCGTGATGATAGGCGAACCGCACGGCATCAGCCCTCGAATGCTGTCTAGGCGCCTGCAACTCGGTCGATGTAAGTGTGTCACTTTTGTTAACGTTCATGGTCTAGCTATGTATCGCATTAATGATATAAAGGTCCAGTTTGATGATCAGCTGTCGGTCACAATCCGGTCGGCGCCGGTGGGTGACCGATTATTTGTTCTGGGCGACTTGGACGCTTGGGTTGGACGCAAATCAGTAGCTTGGCCGGGAGTCCTCTTACCTTACGGCGTTGGTTCAGTCAACGAGTAGGATGGTCGTCTACTACACTTGTGTGCTACTCACGAGCCGGCCGCCTCGATCACCTGGTTCCAGCTGGAGGTGGGAGACATCACGACTCGGACTCATCCATGAATCGGTCGTCACCATTTACTTAAATGACGTGAGTGTGCGGCAACGCGGCATCAGTGGGGTGCACAGCACGGGGGTGATAATTAAAGTCGAATGTACCGCAGGTCATAAGCTGGTCAGGACCAAATTGTTCATCGACGTACATAAGTCTGTCTGCTGCAGACCTTCTGGACAAAGGCGAAATTTGAACGTAAAACGGCTGGAGAACTCTGAGGTGAAGACTAGCTTCTAACGTGCAGTAGCCACCGGCCAGCACAATGCTTCTGTGTACACTACCCCTGAGGGTATGTGGCAACAACTCAGGAAACAGTTCACGGCAGCAGCCACTGAGACGACCGGCGTGGAGCGCCAGAGACGTTTGGATAGATTCCATGACAACAACGTGGTTATCTCCAGCTTATTGCAAGAGAAAAATGCCGCGTTTGCCACATCCGCAATAAACTCAGCCACTGAAGCGAAGAAGGCTGCGTTCCCGATTGTTCACCGTTTACCGGCCGAGCGTGTTTGCATAATTAAGGACAAATGTTGGAGGCGAAAGGATGAGCGGTCGCATGGCTTCCAGGATTGTCGACAACACAAGAGTTCTCAAACTCGCTTAAGGCGATCTTCGGTCGATTTATCCAGCCTACCAAGGCACTGGTGGACGTGGACACCGGCTGCTCTTGCACTCAGCTGGGGGACTTCACAAGAGTATGGCGCAATCACTTTGGTATCCTACTGAATCGTCCTGCTACCATTGGTTGCATGACTGTGAACGACCTGCCGCAACAAGACATTAAACCTTCACTTGCTCTCGTCTCAGATTTTCTAGAAACGCAGAGGGTGATTGGTCAGCTGTGCAACGGGAAGGCTGCAGGCGAGAATGGGCTGTTAGGTGAGATCCTGAAGAATGGTGGACCGGCGTTGGAACGCGATTTGCTTCGGATGGCCCACTATATCTGAGAGCACACGACGATGCCACTAGACTCCAAGGATGCCATGATCGCACCATTGTTCATAGGCAAGGTAGCCAGCAGCGCGCCGACAGCTACCAGGAAATCAGTCTTCTGAGCTGCGCAGGCAAGGGGTTTACCAGGATACTCCTGAACCGATTGAAATCGAAGGTTTTGGGGGGCCAGTGTTTCCGAAGAGCAGTGTGGATTCCGGGTGACTCGCAATATGACCGACCTGGTGTTTGCTGCTCGACAGCTTCAGGAGACGTGCCGGGAAGAGAACCAGCTCCTGTGTGCCCTGCTCGTGGATTTCAACAAAGCTCAGGATTTCGTGAGCCGTGAGGCCCTGCGAACGGTACCTCGTGAGTTTGGGTGTCCAGGCAAGTTCGTCGATATGGTTAGATTGTTGCTTATGGGCATGGAGGCAGAAGTACAATCGTGTGGTTCAACCTCTGGTGGTTTCCACATCGTTGCTGGCGTGAAACGGGGTTGTGGTCTAGCCCTGGTTTTACTTAGCTCATATTCGACTGCCATGGTGACGGTTGCTTCTCAGGACTCTGGAGAGGATGATGTTGAGGTGGAGAACCGGACGGACGGGCGCCCGCTGAATATCCGACTTTTCGGCACACCAACCTGGTTACATGCACAACGATGCGCATGCGTTTGTTCTCGGATGGCGGCGCATTGCTGACACAATGAAGAGAAACTGCATCGTCTGGCGATAGCCTTCGCTTCGGCAGCATCCAAGTTTGGATTGAACATCAACACGGTTGAGACGTTTTCCTTCTTTCAGCTTTCCCCTGGTGGAGGTGCTGCTTGTGTACCTCCATCTCATAAAGCGTCCATAGTGACATTGTCGATAGCTGTGGGAGTGCTTGCTATTTGGGTAGCAATTTGTTGGTCGCGGGTTGAGAGCGCGCATGGCGAAGGCTAGTCATGCTTTCGGACGTCTTGAAAGGCGTGTCTGGAAGAATCATAGCCTGAAGATTGTCACCGAGCCGTGTTTTTGCCGCTCAGTCTTGCTGTTTATACCGCTGTGCCTCAGTAATACATGGACATTGTGTCAACGGAACGTGAGCTCTCTGAGCCCCTTCTTTGTGCAGTATGTGGGGCGAATCTTGGGTATTCGGTGGTCGGACACACTGAGTTACTACGGCGAGCGGACAAGCGCCGGATAGAAGCCTTGCTGATGGTGAATCAGCTTTGTTCGCTCGGTTACGTCTGCCGAATGGGCGATGACCGTGTTCCGAAGCAGCTGCTGTACGGGCGGGTGATATCAGGAAAGCGAAATCCTGGTGACCAAAGGCGGAGATAACGGGTTGTTTTGCAGGTAAGTCTTTCGAGTTACAATATTGATTTTGAATGTTGAGAAGACTCAGCGTTGAACTGGACGGCCTGGAGGAATACTTTCCGGAAGTTCACCGAACAGTTTTTGGACGGCCGAGAACGAAATCGCGTGGTACGTGAAAAAACCATCGGCGCCATAGGTTGCGTTGATGTGACTGCACGGCGTTGCGATGTGTGCGGCCGCGAATGCGCCGGCCGTTTTGGATTAGTTGGCCACCAACGTACTCAAAGTACACCGTCGGCGAAGGAGTGACTAGTCGGTCAGGCTCGGGCCAGATAGGTTACATCAGTATATCCAATCTGCATCTGTTGCTGACTGCATCGGCCAACAGCCTGGACGTTTGGCAATTAATCCGCTTCTTTCTTCGGAAACTTGGGTGCCTGCAATCTTCCACCCGTTTATTTCTTTAGTTTTTGTGTACTGCGTGATGGGCGGCCTGCGTGATTTTTCGTAGTTCGGTGAGAATTTTTATTTCATCCTCATCTTCCCTGGGACGCCCTAACCTGCACTTCCATACTGTAATGCTTTCTGTATCGTATTTTACAGATCTTCTTTCTCAGTTCAGATATCGTCATTACAGTCTCTGTCTGTTTACTTTCTGAGAGATATGGGTTCACATTTCCCTGCTAACAACTCAATTGGCTAACCAGCGCTGGCCGGCTGGACACAAAGGCCCCACTGGAACACCTCCCGGTCTTATTCCTGCAGGTTTACGGTGGATTTGTGGTGTGCGGGTGGAACCGCAAGGGGTGTGGCGCAAGACAACCGCGGTGACGGCTAAGCGTAGACGATCATTGGCTTCGGCCGCTGTGACAGGCTAACCCGAATCGGATTCCGCCAACCATACATTTATATATATGCGTATAAGCAAATATGTGAATGTGTTTGTATGTCTACAGGCGTATATCCAAAAACGTATGTGTATGTAGTTATACGCATATGTTGCTGTGTACGTCAGTCCATATATTTATTCAGCGATTCAGCGATTGATACAAAGTTTTGAGAGAGAGGCCTAAGGGTCCCAGACTCAGTCGACTTTCCTCGCTCAGTGTCGATTGGGCATCTGTTGATCTGGAGGGCAATCATTGGAAACAGGGACTAGAATCGTTCTCAGGAATTATGGTTGGCAGCATCCGATTCGGATTTGCCTGTCACAGTGACCGAAGCCAAAGGACGCCTGCGCTTATCCGTCACTGCAATTGGCTTGCGCTGCACCAATTGCAGTTCCACCAACACACCGCATATCCAATGTAAACCCGAAGGAATAAGACCGGGAGGTGTGCCAGTGGGGCCGTTCTGCCCAGCCGGCAAATGCTGGTTGGCCACTTGATTGGCTGATCAGGAAAGGAAACCCTCATCTCTCGGAAACTAAACAGAGGGAGGCTGCAATGATTAGGTCTACACTAGGAAGAAAGATTTCTGAAGTGTAATACAAGAAGCGATGCAGTATAGGGGTGCAGGTTAGTGCATCCCAGAGAAGATAGGGATGAAAAGCAAAGTTCTCATTGGGCTATGAAAAGCCAGGCAGATCACTCATTATACAATACACCGACAAAGCCGAAGAAAAGAATGGATAGAAGACCACAGACGCTAAAGTTTCTGAAAAGAAGAGCGGATTAATTGTCAATGACCACGATGTTGGTCGATGCAATCATTAACAGAAGTAGAATGGATATACTGATATGACCTACATGAGTCTAACATACTCGCCGCCTCTTCGCCGACGGTGAACTATGAGTACGTTGGTGACCTACTGACCCCAGACGGCCAGCACATTCGTGGCTGCACACATCGCAACGCCATATAGTCACATCACCTAGACCTATGGCACCGATGGTTCCTATGCGTACCGCACGCTTCCGCTCGCGACCGCGGGATAGTTGCTCGCTGAACCTTCGGACGCCGGCACGAATCGTATTCCTCCGGGCCGTCCGGTTCAACGCCAAAACTTCCCAACATCTAAAATCTTCTTAGGAATTACAGTGAATACCAAGAACAGAGTGAGATTACCTACACAATGAATTTTTAGGTAACTGAGAATCAATAAAGCTTTAAACCGTTTCCTAAATGCGCTGTTGACGACCTCAGAAGGAAGGCCGTTTCAATGGTTAACAACCATGTAAGGAACGAACTGCCGCATAAGAAGGGCCCGAGGGCGAAACTTGTGTCCATGCCAGCCTTTGTCACTCGCTACAGTGAAGAGCTGTTCTGCGGTACTTACCTCTAAAAAGGAGTGTGTGTGAATCAAACCTCTACGGAGTCGTCAATGTTCCAGTGAACACGAATCAAGAAGTTCAAGCCGACACCCTCATGTGACAATTCTTAAGCCCGTGACCAATTCGCCAGCTGTGAGGTGGACAAACTCGACACCTATCGTGTCTTTCTTTGGGCCGGCATACACGATCTAGTTAACGTACTCGAGGAGCGGATTTAGGTTTACCACGTGAGGCGTTTGAGACGCTTCCTTGTTCACGCGGAGAAAGTTCGTTTGACCATCTCATGGAATACCGAAAGATAAGCTGAACCGCATTCAAATGTCTACATCTTTCCTCAGATAAATTTCCATGATATCCACTGTGTCCAACGCACCATGAAACGAAAATGCATTGCAGTATGCTTCACTGAGTGAGAAATGAGCACATTTCCTGTCATTACGTGAGAGACCACAATCGTCCGACCAGCGCCTTCTCGCGTCAAACTCAATCTTCGGTGCACTAGGATCAGTGGCATTCCAGATTTTCAGGTCGTCGACGTATAGGAGGGCGTTGCCAGAAATATTGTCCGGAAGGTCGTTGGTGTAGATCAGGAATACAGGAGACTTGGCACTGACCTTTGGGGAACATCCGTGAAAGTGAAAGAGGAAGACGAAAGGTCTGACCCAATCTCAACTCCGAAATTCCTTTTATCAGAGAAAGATTCAATTAGGCGAAAACCCTCCCCTCGAATACCGTAGATTTCTAGATTGTATCCAAGGGGGCCGTGCGGGACACGGCTGAAAGCCATGACGAAATCAAAAGATGGTATCCGGGATGAGACCACTGTCTTTGGTCTCCGTCACACTTTCCATGAAAATAAGCATGTTCGTTATGCATGTCGGTTACGAAGGAAGCCATGCTGGGTAAAAGAGAAAAGATTATCTGATGAGGAGCGGTTGGGTATGACGCGCTTTGATAGGCACTCCATTATCTTGCCCGGAATGCTAGCAAGGCTGAATGGTCGATAAATAGCAGGAGAGTGCCGGTCACTCGCCTTAAATATGGGTGTGACGGTCGCCTCTTCTCATGCATTCGGGAGAATGCCAGTCTGGAGTGTCAGTTTGAACAGCTTGCAAAGAAGTTCTGCCAGACCAGCAGCTGCTTCCTTGAAAATTCTGGGATGAATATTGTCAGGACCAATTGAACTGTATTAAATAGCATTAAATAAAAGATCTTCGCCACCTAGCACAGAAAACTCGGCGGCAACGAGTGGTCGCCGGAAGTATCGCAGTGGTAGAACAAAATGCCTATTCGGCGGCGCGACGTTGTAGATCTCCGGGTGGTACTTCCTGAATAATTCGGCCACACCTGTGGAGTCAGATGAAGTCTCCCAGTCGGGTAGCCACAAAGAAAGAGTCGAAGGTTTAATCATCCTCAGTGATCGCATATGCTCAAATAAGAGGTTTCTGCTCCCGTGGGCCCTGGGGAGAATCCTTTCTCGTACGAGTTTGGGGTGCTCATGGATTTTCCGCCTGCACTTACTTCGAATAATGCAGAACGCGCCCAGGTACTTCGGGCTCCCCGTAAGCTTGTGCCTTAAAAATAAATGGGATCGGTCATCAAGGAGACGACGTATTCTGCGCGGAAAAGGTGGTCGAAACGAGAAAGTGTCTAGCCTACGCGGTACAAATAAGTCGTCCGCCTTCTGCATTGCGTTTTGAGACGCACGGTAGTTTCGGTCCGCGGAGTCACGGCTAAGGAGGAGTGGACCTAGGCAGGTTTTCGGACGGTTAGATTCAGCCTGACTAAAATTTTGAACCGCAGGCTTTTCGCTGGTTGTTGTAACCAGTAACAGATAAGATCAAATGTCAGCAGAGAGTGGTCACGGTGTCCAAGTGGTGGCTTGATGAAACTCTGTCTGCCGAGTGGCTTTTGTTAGTGATAGTTAGGTCAGAAAGATGTCGCGTCGGGGTGTTGACATTCCTTGTCAACGCTCTCCCTTCTGTCAACATCGATAGGGGAGTCAACAATCCATCTTCACAATCCTGGTTAGACAATGATGCCCAGTTCCATCTTGGGTACACAAAAGTCGCCCATAACAAGCGGATGGGTGAAGAGATGTAGTCTTAGGAGTTTGCATAAGATCACGGGAGCAGTGCCGTCGTCGAAGACATCGGATGAGGTAGAACAGTAAATAACCTCCACTAGGAGTGAATCTTGACCACACGATGTTGGTTGAAGTCACGGAATGTCAGACTTATCAGAGGAGTGAAAGCCATCGATAACCGGAGATAGTGTTGAAAGAAAGTCGCAGAACCACATTCTCCCTCGGGCGAAGTCAGTTCGGCGAGCTGATTACCCGCGAACGCTGAGTTCACTGTCAGTCATGTCGCCTGTAAGCCGGGCCTTCGTGAAAACGAACATGCGGGGTTGGGTTTCATGAAAGAGCTGTCTGATTAGCGGCGACATAAGACAGACAGTTTGTGTACATGAACGTAAAAGCTAATTCCTCGTTGAACTTCGCGACAAAAGAGGAGTTTTTTAAGAAATAGTTCAGAATAGGCCCAGAATTAGGCAAGGTGATGGGGTTCGACTCGGTCTGTTCTTCCATGTTGTCCCGACGGTCCTCCTTTGAGGCTGCCTGTGCACATATCAACGACTCTACAGGACGCTTGACCAGCATTCTTGGTATGACAACTCGCGACCTCTGCGCCCCTCTTACATTCCGCCTCTTGGGAAAGTGTTTGAAAGTTTCCATCCACGAAAAATGTGAATGCTTCGTCTGCTGGATGCGGAGTTTAGAAGAGCAATGCGCGCGGTGTTATGAGACCACTGATGGAAAACCTTCTGGGGCGAAAAAAAGAAGGGCTTCCTGCGTTGCAGAAGCCACTTCCGTTACGAATTCTTGAGAGGAGGATTTTCCTGCGCACTCTTTTGGTGGGCTCGAGAAGAGGTGACCCGGAGGAGGGTTTTGTGCGGTCCTAGTGTCCCTAACATTCGTGCCTGTGCTCAGAGCGTTGGTCGTTGGGATGTCCACAGAAACGGCGTCTCCGCTTTCTACCACAGGCATAGTAGTCTGAATAGATAATTCAGGGGCAGAGACTGTGAGCTTAGTCTCCAGTTGTAGCTTCTGGCCTGTCATGATTCGTGACTTGGTTTTAGTCCGCTGCTCGCGTCTCGCCCTCTCTTGCAGACAGCGATCGAAAGACACGCATTTCAGGTGGGTATTCGTGGACTTCAGAGCTACTGCTTTTCCCACCACTGCTTCGGGGCTTAGCACGGACGGTAAGGTCGAGCGACGTTTAGGTTGATTTGGCACGCAGCCTGCTGTCGAGTACGAGGTTTGTGGCATCAGGGGGAATGAAGATGATAAAACGGGTTTCGCTAGCTAGGTTGTGGGGAAGTGGCCCCATGACACAGCTCTGCCTTCTCCGAGGGCTCTCTTTTCTTTTGCCTACTGCCTCCTCTATGTGTGCGGTTGACGGAGCAACTGTCTTCTTCGTGATCGCAACACCATGGAGGATAGGGGCTGTGTGCTGATTCGAAGACTGCAATTCCAACTCCATTCCAGACAGTCTCTTGGTGCTCTTCCGTCCTTCTCCCCGTAGAAGAAATCGAGACAGATACGGAGCTAAGAAGAGACCCGCATTTGTGGCCGCAGATTTTCTGCGTTGCTGCACTTTCCGCGGTCCGTGCGTGGCCAGCCAACGGGAAAGCGGCGTCTTGGCATTCATCAAACCCGCAGCTCACGCAAACAAACCCGAGAGATAAAGAGACGATCCGCCTGTATTGTTGTTTGTTGTGGCCAGTGCATTTGAAGTGATCCCACCTCTGGCACTGATAGCACTGTGTGCCATTTTGTATGGACAGTCTGCATCCGTACCAGCCGCAGGTGCTCACTGCCTCGGTCGGTGTTTTCTGAGTCCTAGGGCCGCTAGATCCAACACGTGTTATTGCCGACAGAAGCAAGTAAAGTACAGTGTGAAGCAGTTAATTTTCAGAAATCCGAAAAAAACAAACAGACACAACGGGGCGAAAAACGCAGATACTATGTAACCCAATACGCAACCGGTTAGCGCTATTCGATAACGAATGGCAGTAATCGTAGGCAATTTTCCGATACGTAGGGCACTAGTAAGGTAGGAATATGACTAGGCAATGTCAGCGGAAACATTTGAACCAAATTTCGAGTTACTCAAGTCACACTAAGGCAGACATCTGTACGTGAACTTATATGTGGACGTATGTGTGCATTCATACCTACACATGTATGTCCACATATACCTGTGGGTTTTATGTCTGTCCCCTCAAAGCCACGTATATGGATGTGTACACCTATTGGGAGGGATATACGCCATACATGTGCAGTAAGTTCATCAACACATCGGCAAACCAGGACGCTAATCCGTGCGGACTTCTCTAAATTGCATCGTAAACCAACAAACAGAATATTTGGATACCGTGTTAACTCGCCGTACCGAATTAAGATCCAGTGGACCTCATCGTCTATTTACGAAATACTGCACGCCAGATTGCTTACACATCCATGGGGTCGTAAATCAATTAAGGTTCAACGGACCTTGTTGAACGAACACATACGAGTTGGCAATAAGTTATCCGGACTCGTGGAAAACCAGGTTGCAAGTCACAAGGAAGGCCACAGGGTCATTGATGAGTTTGTTATGATCTGTTGCATTATTTTGAGATTGCTGGAACTTGATTGATGTTGGAAGGTGGCCCTACGCCCTGCTACCTTCTTTTAATAAACAGCGTTATTCGTTTTTGTTAGTGGATGCATTTTCACAGGATTCAGACTAGAATTCTGAAGTTGCACAGTTCGCCAGCATCGTGTTTCAAAGCTGAGATGTTTGGAACTGACCACACGGGTGTGAAAAGCGACGTCTTACAACTTACGCGAAATATTAAAATGGATATGTCAGTACGAAAATGCAGGTTTTAACGAGTATAATATTTGTGTTGCAGTCGGAAATATCGGCAATACTTAGATGGTTGCTCATATTCGCACTTTTGTCAAAAAATGTTTGTTTTTACCGGAAGCACCACGTAGGCATTTTTAATGAGTTTTGCTTTCTGAAAATGTTGTCTGTTCGGGCTATGGACAACACTAGTGAGTAGAACACCAAAGAACTTCTGAAAAACTTGTGTTTGAATCGTCCAAGATACAT
>QNGE01008595.1:0-16099 GCA_008508345.1 Paragonimus westermani | reverse complement strand
TCGAAACTAGCAAACTGACTGGATCCGGGTAGCTTGGGCCACAAGCTTCGAAGTCGTGTACGAATCGCCAAATCGCTAAATTGCACCTTAGTGGGTTCATTCTCTGGCATACTTTCATGTACATTGCCTTTATTCCCCTACACGTCGCCAGTTGTCTCTCTCTGTTGTTGTCTACTTCCTGTATGTGAGCATTTAAATATTCTCTCGATTTGGCTCAAATGGTTGTTGTTGGTGTCTGAACCGCGTAATCACTACCCATTGTCCGAAGTAATGTCTCAGCACGTTCACAGTCTCCGCGTTGTCTGATCAAACAAGGTTCTGTAAGTCGTTAGTCAGGCTTCCGAGCGAAGATACCTCACAGCTTCGGGATGTTATAGTAAACCAACCGGTAAGACACAAGCACGAGACCTTTAAAAAGGAGCATTTGGTAACTAAGCGACACCCAGAGAAAAGACCTGAATATATAAACTTTCCTACCACTTCAAGGTAGGTGACAAAAACGTCATACAACGCATCTCATCGGCGACTCTAAATCGGACGAAGCCCTCTGGGAACTCTGGCTTCAAAGATTGGCAGAAGCCACACAGGCAACAGTTTCCGCTGCTCGTTCATAAACTCTTGTCGAGATAACGAAACTCTCTGATCGAAGAGAGGAGCCTTTTCAGCCACCACTTGATTGTTTGAATGTACCACAAACTGCTCCACGTTCTAAAGTAGGCACGCGCGGTCCCGACAAGGTGGTTACCTTGAAAGATGTTCTACCAAACAGTGAGGCTCCAAGAGCAGAAGTCGCAGCTTCGCGATGTGGCTTGAACTTACTTCGTTCAAGCCGTTCTTCAGGTTTTCGAACTAGTATGTCAACCAGGCCCCATATATCACAGCCAGAAACTGACCATTGAAACCACGAACGTTTCGGAATCCGGGTCAAACGGTGCACCAAATCGCGCATCTATGCCTCATCAAGACGAAGCGCACTCAGTATCCCACCCAGTTCAGTATTCACGGGTAAACGAATCTGGCAGCTCTGGTTTGGCTAGCCATCCCTCGGACATCTTACAGTCGTAAACAACACGGTAAACACTTCGTATTAAACGTCCTCGCGGCTAGAACCACTAACACCTGCCACAGCATCATTCCTCAGAAGGTTATTCCCGCACGTTCATTCGTTTCTAGCACGAACCGTTTATCCGACGTATCAGCGTGCTCCTAATGTTATTTCCACCACAACATTCTCGACTTTCAGGACCGATCCAGGGACAACCACCGTCGCCCATCCATACGAGTGCAGTTTTAGACACGGCACATCTCAGCCGGCATCGGACACTGCAACGTCGTAAGCAATAACTAACGCCGGTACTGCAAGGGGAACACGACTAGCATTAGTGTCATCGCTGTACGGTCTTTCCTGTTTGTTCATCGGCACACAGACATTCTAGGTCTCCATCTCTCTTCTGTTTTTGCAACACCGTGTCAGAAGCTATGTTAAGCCCTATGAGATTGCTTGCGCACATTTGCAAGGAATAACCCACCTTGTTTGTGCGAGCAATGGATATTTCTGGGCCAACAGCATTTCGCACTGAGCGATTGCGCGGATAACACTACCGCCGCCAAACCTACGCCATCGGCTTCACTTCAGTTTACTCGGCATCCACTCACATGACCTGCCTGAGGATACTTGTCAGTTTAGACGTCACGTAATATTCCTCGGCGTTGTTCTGGACCAGATTTACTATTCTGCTAATCTTTTTCATTTTTGAGTCCATCATCTGTGTATAGGATGACAAAAAAGAAGAGAAATACAAAGGCTTTTTTCAAGTTGACCATCACATATTTGATCGCAGCGTTCGCATTCAGATAGACTTNCCAGCCAGCCTCTTTCAGAAAGAAGCAATAGACTCGAGTTTCGCTCTCATTAGAGCTCGTCATTAGTGCATATCATTGCCACGGCCGGGATTTGAACTTCGGCCATTCCAATCATGAGGCAACCGTGTAAACCACAGTACCATTAACCTCACATTAGGCACGGCCGAAAGAGGCTGCCTGGAAAGTCTATCTGAATGCGAAGGCTGCCCTGGCTGTCATAAGGCTGTCGTGGTTGCCTCATGATTGGAATGGCCGGAGTTCACATCCGGCCGTGGCTAGGATATGCACTACTAATGAGCTCTAATGAGAGCGAAACTCGAGTATAGTGCTTCTTTTCGATAGAGACTGGCTGGAAAATCTATCTAAATGCGAACGCTGTGTTCAAATGTGAGTGATGGTCAACATGGAAATAAACCAAATCCACGACTACTCATCGGTAATCTAAATCCAAAGGCAATGACACTCAAATTTGCAGCGTCTACGAAACAATGGCTCTGGAGTTATCCAGTACACTGAACACGTTAGCATGGTGAGTTATTCTTTTTCGTCTATCCTGCGAGTACTTCATCGTCTTTTCCCTGTCTTCCAGAAGATCCGGACATGGCGCGTGAAAGGACAACTCCCATTTACCTATTGTAGAGTACTGGAAAAACCTGCCCCCATTAATCTGAGGATTCTTTAAAGTTGAGCATCCCGCTGGCATGGACAAGAAATGTACCGAATGTAGAATAATTCGCTTAGGATTCAAGTTCATACCGAGTCACGCGCAATCTGTTGATCTGGTAAGTGCTTCTCAATATCCAACGACAGAGCTAATCTATCCTCGAAATGGTAAACGAGAAGGCGCTTGTAATAACTAGATTTAATACGGTACTAACAGAATCAGTGTACAAGAAAATTGAGTTTCCCACTTGGGATGTGAAAATCCTCAGAAATCAAAGAAGGAAAGTGTCTGTATAACAAATGGACAGCCAGACACCGATCCACAATGGTGGACGATAAAACGGGTTGAGTTCACTCGAACAAATGGTCATTGGTTGGGTCAGAGCGAATCGACTGTTCATGCA
This sequence comes from Paragonimus westermani, assembly GCA_008508345.1. Taxonomy (NCBI): domain Eukaryota; kingdom Metazoa; phylum Platyhelminthes; class Trematoda; order Plagiorchiida; family Troglotrematidae; genus Paragonimus; species Paragonimus westermani. Next base: position 13,169 of record QNGE01008595.1, on the reverse strand, counting down.
TCGAGAAACGAGTGGCCCATCGTCGACGATTCATTCAACTTCCACCATGTAGGTGTAAGTGATTATTCATTCATTAACCGTTGTTGTGTTACCACCAACAGAACTCGTCTCACTGTTCGGATCATTCTCTCTCAGGCCCCGTCCCGATGACTTGCACACGGAGGATTAAAATACTAATCATTTCCTTGATTCGATAGCCTATTTGTCAACACACACTGGTCCAGTTGTCGCAGCCTTCGTTTTAGCTCCAAGTGTGCTTCAACAAATTTTGAACCGTTGTCGTTGTAAATGGCGCCTAGCATGCCTCACCTTCCCAAACATCGCACCAGGGCCATGAGAAAACAGTCCGTAGACATGGAATGAGCCACTTCAGTGTGAATGACAGGTGAATATGCAGCCATACCGTCTGTGCCCGCTCCTTCCTATAGGCACATTGAGTGGGCCGAAATAATCCATCCAACATTATCTGAATGGGTAACCGTCGGTCGACGCACTCTTCTACGGAATTGGCACCATCGTTTGAGTGCACTGCTCAGCATAAACCCTTTCACAGTGACAGTACTCACTTAACACTCGTTTATCGGTCGCCATACCTCCTAAAATCCAAAATCGCCTTCTGATGCTGGCCAGTACTTGAAAGGCACCCATATGCCCTTCGGACTCGTGATAGTGACGTATCAAAAGACTTGTGACAGCACCGTGACTAGAAATAATCACCAGCTCCCGACCGTCTCCATTTTCTGGTCGGAATGTGCCGTCAAGATACATTGCTCCATCTATCAACGCTGGCATCAATCTTTCAAGTCTAACACTCTCACGAAGATTTACGGCAGACGATCTCAGGAACCCGATTTCCCTGGAGAACTGGCGCTCTTGCACGAGCTTTACTAGTTTGAGACAAAAGGCACTGATTTTGCACGTACGATCATTGCTATTATTTGTCGAATAGCATAGCTCATTGCGTAATGTATTTTCTGTATTATTTTCAGCCTCCCTGCATATTACCCATCCTTGTCGACAATGACTTGTGTCAGAACTAGCAGCACGGGGACGCAGCAGACAGTCTGTAACAGCAAGCACCTGCGGCCTTCATGGAAACCTGGCTTACAGGTGATATCGTTGACAGTGAACTGAGTGTTCCGGTGCATTCAGTTTACCGGGCTGACTCTCCCGAAGGAGAATGAAGGGTTCTGCGTGTCTCCCGACATCCACGGTTATTGATGGCTTGCAGTCCTGTGATAAATGTAAAGCATTGTCGCTTCGACTACCACTGCGTGGCCAAGACTCACTTCTAGTGGGGGTTATTTATCGTTCTCCTTCATTGGCAGGAGAAGCAAGATACCAAGGTGCGGCGGTTCTGTTCTTCTCGGCAACAAGCAGATTTTAGCGAAAGTAGCACACGCCAATGTCTGGCCGAGATATCGGTCAGCTAATAAAAAACAGATAAGAATCAATAGCGCAGATTTTGATTATATTAATTTTCGCACCGGGTACCAAGGTTAGGATGAACGGTGTTTTGTGGAATAACCCTTTCTTCATGGTGGCCGACCCAGGAAGCGTCTATTGACCGTCTTAACGGTGAATATTCCGGGTTATTGGTATCCGGCGATCGGTAACGGATGCGCGGCCAGAATCTGGCACCATGCTCTGAGCTGCAAACGGGACGCTCAGTGGAACCTTCGGCTGTCGGCTGGTAAGTTTGAACTTTGGTCTTTGACGCGATTTTCGCTGAGTTTTCAATGCGGTTGATATGCCATTCCCTACTGTTGGCATCGACTACCTCCGACATTTCTACCGGCTGGTCGACACGCGTCAGTCGCGTCTGATTGTTAACTTGACGAAACTCAGCGTTCGAAACAAGCCGATGCCCTTGGCAGCGATCAGACTAATGTTAAGCAGTCCCGTATTTGCGAGTCTTCTGGGAAGGACTTGTCAGAATTCCCTCAACTGGTCCGCCATGCCAGCGAACTACCAACCGGAACAACCGAAGTCGCGCATCACATTGTCACACGAGAGCCACCAGTACGAAGTCGTTCACGCTGCTTAGCTCCTGATAAACTCAGAATCGCCCGAGCCGAATCAGAGCATATGCTCCAAATCCAAAAGCTCTGAAAGCAAGAGCGGTCCGAAAGTCATCGACCTTGGGCCAAGAGAAGCGGATGGAGCGTCCAACAAGGACGCTAACCTATGCCCAGGCTGTGATGAAACGGCCACCACCCCCCAAGAGGGCTCACAGAACTACGCCGCCAGTTGCACAACCCCCCTCACTACTGAGGCTACTTTCCCAAGCTTTCCCTCGTGCACTTCTGTCTCTTTTTGCACCCAGCCAAACGAAGAAGTAGCCTTAAAGTGCGTGTACACCAACTGTCTGAGCCTTCTGAACAAACTACCAGAAATCAGACAGCTGGTCCACGACACTAGCCCTCACATTCTTGCATTAACAGAGACCTGGCTTTCCGCGGATATCAGTGATAATGAACTGCATGTCCCTGGTTACTCTTTATACCGGACGGACTCCTCCCGTGGACGCATGGGAGGCTGCGCCGTTTTCCTAAGCCAGAAGCTCCCAGTGCCAGCTGTCGTAGGGGAATTTACCTTCCCAGAGAAATGCGACACGCTCTGGATTAAACTCCAACTTCGCAAACGTGACACGCTTCTTACCGGTGTTGTGTACCGCTCGCCGTCATGCAGTGCATCCGACGACGAAGCCATCCTTGCTACCTTAGACAGACTCACGTCTGCCCAGCGTTTCTCCCATCTTCTTATTATGGGTGACTTCAACGCACCCAAACTCAACTCTATGGCGGCTTCTCATGAGGACTGTGGCTGCGGGTTCTCGAAGTCCTTGGCAATGTTGATCCATGAGAAAGCCTGGACACAGCATGTCGATCTACCTACAAGGCACCGTCCAGGACAGACACCCTCCTTGCTCGATCTGGTCATTACGAACGAGGCTCACCTGGTAGATAGGGTGGTCATCAAACCGCCGCTAGGGCATAGTGACCATATGCTACTAAACTTTGACTTTATCTGTTACTGGCTCCAAAACGCTGTAACAAAGACTTCATTCCGAAACTTCCAAAACGCAGACTTTAACGCACTAAGGACGTTCTTAAGCACACTCAGCCTCACATCCGACTCAGTGAACTTGAACTACCTTTCCTTTAAAGCTGCCATTCACGAAGCCGATGAGGCATTTGTTCCTCGAAAACTATTGAAGTTCTCCTCTCGTGCACCGCTTCCGCGGAACATACGCCGCCTTCTTGAATTACGTTCTCGTCTATTCTCTAAACAGAAGCTAACGGATAGGCCAGAGGATCTAGAGGCCTTTCGCTCTGTACGAAACAGGTGCAAGCGGGAAATCCGGCAACACACCCAACACGTACAGTCGAAAATCCTACAAATAGCTCACGAGAATAAGAATTTTCTTTTCAAGTATATACGACGCCAGAGAAAAACTAAGCCCTCAGCGCTTTCTCTGCGGCTTCCCGACGGGGAAACCTCCTCCAACCCCCAAGTGGTTGCCGAGATGTTCAGGGAATACTACTCATCAGTCTACAATGTGGATCTGCCAAACTGGCATCCAATTCTCCCGCAGAGGCACTTCCAACAACCCATCCTGACAGCTGACTTTTCTGTGTCTGACGTTCAGGACCTCTTGCTTAAGATCAATCCTTATAGTGCCATGGGACCAGACAAGATCCATCCCCGGATCCTCAAAGAAGCGGCCGTCAGTTTGGCGATGCCTCTCTTCGATCTGTTTAAACAGACACTTCGGACAGGCACTCTTCCGGAGGCATGGAAAGAGGCCAATGTCTCACCTATATTTAAAACAGGCGATCGTCATTCTCCTGCTAGTTATCGACCGATCAGCCTTACCAGCATCCCATGCAAGATAATGGAGCGACTGTTAAAACGCACTATCTTTAAGCATTTCTTCTCAAATAACCTCTTCTCTTCGACCCAGCATGGCTTTCTTCCTGAGCGGTCATGCATAACTAATATGTTAATCTTCATGGATAGCCTAACAGAGGCCAAAGACAATGGTCATATCTCGGACGCTATCTTCTTCGACTTTGCCAAAGCCTTCGACCGTGTCCCACACGGTCCTCTGCTGCACAAACTAGAAGCCTATGGGATTCAAGGAGAAGTTCTCCGCTGGATAACCTCCTTTCTTGGTAACAGGACTTTCAGAGTAAAAACCGGTTCAGGCCTTTCGTCCCCATCCCCAGTCTCTGTGGGGGTCCCTCAAGGATCGGTACTTGGTCCATTGTTGTTTCTTATTTACATCAATGATCTCCCCGATTTGATCTCTAGCAACGCTCTCCTTTATGCCGACGACTTAAAAATCTGGAACGCCTGTGACCCCAGTGCATTGCAGATTGACCTTGATCGTATTAAGTGCTGGTCAGAGGATTGGAGTCTCCCTCTAAACGACAGTAAGTGTGCGCACATGTCACTCGGAGGAGACTCTGGGAACCTATTCGTGATACATGGTGCACAAAGTGTAGTAGGTATCACGAAAGTAGACCTCAAAAAAGACCTAGGGATCTGGCTATCGTCTGGGTTGTCCTTCTCTTATCATCACCAGCTGGCCGCAAAAAGGGGTCTCATGACTCTCGGGATGATCAAACGAACCTTCCCCCGGATTGACAAGCGCGCCTTTCACACGCTTTACAGAGTCTACATAAGACCATTGCTCGAGTATGCCAATCAAGTCGTCTACACCGGTTTGAAGAAGGACATACTCGCCATTGAACGTGTCCAGCGAGTGGCCACCAAAATGGTCACTGGCTTGCGGCATCTATCCTACGAGTCTCGCCTTGAAATTCTCGATCTTTATCCACTTGAGTTTCGTAGACTCCGCGGCGACTTAATTCTTACACATTTTCTCTTTAGCACAGGACTTGTGCAACAATTCTTTACCCTAGTAAGTGATAACAGTCGAAGAGGCCACGACAAGAAGCTCTATAAGCTTCGACCTCGGACCTTCCTAAGACAACTGTTCTTCTCTTATAGAGTTATCATCTACTGGAACGACCTACCACTAGAGATTGTTAGCTGCTCTTCTAAGGACCGTTTCAATGTGTTATTGGATTCTCACCTACTTAATAAACCATCAAATTATTAATTTATCCTGTTCTATTAGATTATCTCTCAATTCTGTTATTGGTACTTTCTGCAACCCCGAAGGGCGGTGCTACACCCCGTTTTCAATGACTGCCTTTCAGGTCAACAGAAAACCGCCGGATATCGAAACGAACAAACTGACTGGATCCGGGTAGATTGGGCCCCCAGCCACGAACCCGTGTACAAATCGCTGAAATCGCTGAAATATGCATTATCCATCCTTCCAGTAGTCCTTGGTCTTCGCCGTTGCCCGTGATGTTAATGATGTTTGGTAACCATCGGCCCTCATATGGCAAATATCGAGCATTGTAGAACGCAACATCTTCCTATATTTATCCGATTCCTCATATTCCGGACTTGAGAACAAACCTATTGGGGAAGCAGATATTCACCAAAATCCACTTAATGCGAGCTTATAACCAGATTCCTGTAACCTCTAAAACGTCCCAAAAACGGCAGTGATTACACCATTCGGGCCTTTCAAATTTTGCTCATGCCGTTTGGTCCGGACAACACCGTTCAGGCTTTCCAAAGTTTTATTCACCACGTGTGTCATGGAATGTACGGTGTTTATCCATATTCAGACGATATCTAGCTCATCACAGGATGAACATTGCGCGCACTTGTGTTCACTATTCACCACGTTTATAGTATCTCATGGTGACCATACATCTAGGTAAACGCTCGTTTGAGACGTCCCACCCAACCTTCTTGGATCACAGAATATCCACGAACTGGATCGAACCCCTCGTCGAAAAAGTACAAGCATTAGTGAACTACTCGAAGCCCACATCGTCCACACAACTTCACCGCTTCGATGGTTCAATAAAGTTTTATCGCTCTTCCATTCTTATCTGAGCCCATCTAATGCAAACCCCCGCTGACTTACTCAGAGGAAGGGTATGCCCGTTCTTCTTTAAGACGGCCGAAAAAGTGGCCCTCATCAATTTAACAACAGCTACCTCCAATATAGCATCCCTGTCTCATCATCATCCGTCTGTTTCTTTAGCGCTAACCGTGGATGCATCAGACGTGGCTGTAACGGCCGCCCTGCGACAGCAACTCGGTGACGACCGGTGCTCTCTGGTCCCTTTCCCTAAGCGGTTACAGCCCGATGAGTCGCAGTATAATGCTTCCGTGAACAAACTCGCCAGTATCGACATGTCCTTGAAGGCGAAGACTTCATCTTTTCCAAGGCCTAAAAACCGCCAACATATGCTCCACGCCCGACGGCCGACAAGTATTCCATCACAGATCCGACACCTGGATTATATCGCTCAGTTCACGACCGATGTCAGTCACAGTTCAGGTATCGTAACTCCAGTCGCCGGTGCTCTCTCGCGCGTCAATGCTACAATGGGCACGGCAGATAGCTCGGTCGGTATGGCAACGATCACAGCTGCACTGGACTACGAACCGGAGATAGTACAACTTTGCACGTCCAGTTCTCTTAAACTAGAAACTGTTTCTGTGAATTCACTCAGAGGAACGGTCATTCGCGATACTTCACAAAGCATCCCTAACCCGCTTATACTATTGACCATCCGACGCCGAACTTTCGACACCTTGCACAACATGCTTCACCCAGGCATCCCTTTAACAGTCAAAATGGCCACCCAGTGATTTGTCTGGCGCAGTGTCAATCGGGACGTCCGCATGAGTCAAGGTGTACAAACACCGCCAGCGGTCTAGAATTATTCATCACACGCGTACCCTAGTGGGGATTTTCACAGCTTCTGATGGGCGTCTTTGTTGTGTGCATGTTGATCTGGTCGGACCTCTGCCAACCTCGAGCAGACAGATTCACACGTTGGCCAGAAGATACACGAATCCCCGGTTGCTCGTCGAAAACCGTCACACGGACATTTTTGAAACGTTGGAATGCTCAGTTTGATTGCCCTGCCCTGGTGATCACCGATCGCGGGTCACATTTTGACGGCCTTTGCGTCATTTCCCAACGCGCTAGGCTGTAGTTGGACCCGCATAACACCCGGCAGCCAACGGGTTAGCTGATCGTTTTACTTGGCAGCTGAAAAGTTCGCTATCCGCTAACAAAAGCCATTCATAGCACAAGGTTTTGGAATCAGTATCGTCGGGTAACGGAAACACACTGAATGCCAACTTGCATGCCACTTCCGCCCAGTTAGTTTATGAGTGCTCATTAGGCTTGCCCGGAGAGATGGTTGCCCCTCACGTGACGGGACCATTAAACTTCGCTGATTTTGGTGGGCGGTCGACCCAATAGATGAGATGACTCCAACCGACAACGCCGAAGGGAGCGGACAACACTAAGGTACTTAGATCATCGTCCGTCAACTTGTTCTCATGTTTTGTTTCGTGCGGTTATTCATCGACGACCTTTACTCCCGCCGTCTGCAGGTCCATACCGAGTACTCGCGCGCTATGATGGAACTTTCCTGTTTGAGCTCAAACAAACGTAAAGTTACATCTATCAACCTCTCGGTATTGTCAAACATTGTTCTCATTCTATATACCGTCTGTACAAAGATAATTGACATCTAAATTCGGAAATAATTGTATGCTAGGAATAGCTTCGAATCAATCGCCCTTCGCGTTATTCAATAGCAGCTGTTTGCATGTGATATGCATTTCATAAATTAACACAAGGCTATTAACGTCACATAGAAGCCCATGCCAGAATATCACATGTTCCATTGTTCGTCATAGCTCACATAGTCAATTTCATGTTCTCCCGTTTATCGCATGATTCCGTTCTCTACTCTTGATTTCACTGACATCCCGCGCGACAGAACATCCAAACCCGCCCGAACGCCTAAAATTCTGCAGTGGTTGAGCATATCGCGAGCTCCTCGAAATTCTTGGGAATTTGAGCGAAGATTGACGCCGAGTCGAGAGGTTCATGCATTCCTCGCGAAAGTATATGCGTTCCCACCTCGCCCACATCATGAAAAAAAATTCTGCACTTTTATTCGGGACTATCTACATGGAATAATGGTCAAATTCTTCGCCAGTACACCCTCTCCATCCTCCAACCACCATACTTTTGGCACGACCTTGAGCATCAGGTCAGCGATCACCTTGTGGAGTCCCAATTGATGTAACAAATCAATTATTTTAACGAATTTTGCAGACCCCGAGTACTATCTTCTCAGAACTATGAAGCTCGAAGTTTACTGCCTAAACTTGAACTTTCACGCATTGTAGTGTGTTTTTTTGTTTATTGCTCTACTCACATAGCTGACGCGTTGTACGATTTTCAAATTTGGTGTTGAAATATGTTTGTGCCAAAAATTATTACGTTCATCACGCTCTCCTGAGTGTGTTTCTCACAAATACGTCGAGAAATATAACATTATTAATAGACTGAAGCCAGCGTTTATATAAATACCTGATGTGGAAACCAATTCGGGACCAGCAACACCCTCTACGGTTAGCACAGTGCCTAACTTTTACAGATTCGCCCTTGGTTGCCTCACCTTCAGCCTCGACGGTACAAGGTACTTAGAACGGCGTGGTCAAGAGTTGCGGAGGCCAGTGCGATTTGCCGGTTATGTGAAAACCTGTCGTACCTAGTTTTTACTTTTGTTGTTGCACATGCTCACTCAACTGATTTTAGAAGGCTTGACCCACAGTGAACTCTGTCAGCAAGACGTGTTTTTCAAAAATACAGAAAGCTTTGTTCCTTCGGACACAACGAAGTTAGAAACCTGTTGTGGATATCGTGTTCCGTTACTGAGCGCTGTATATTTCGGATACTAATATTCTACCATTCATCATCCGCATGGGACGTTGAGGCCACGCATTGCGAGAGGACGCTGGAAAATTCGAAATTCCGCCAAAGCCGTCTACGATCGACGTGAACAAAGCCATTTGTTTCCTTTTGTTTCCAACTTTTGCATGCACTTGGGCGTTCTCTTGAATGATAACAACATGTACTCCGCGCACTCAAACGTACGACTACGCTGCGTTTTCGCTTTTTTATCACCGTGTTACCGTTTCGTTCTGCTATTCACTCCCCCTCACGTCGATTTCGTGTGTCTACAATATGCTTCTCATTTACTCGTTGCGTTATTCGTAACCGGCCGGTTTTAGTTATTTGGTTATACACAGTTCACCCTTAAGGTGTGACAAATTGATTCGCATTTATAGGTGTTTAATCGTAAGGTAATTTTTGGCGACTGAAGTCACGCCTAAATGAAAACGTTCACAATTGTGGCAGAAATGGATCACCGCGCATGGTGGATATTAGCGAGAAAATGCCACTGACTTGCCTATTTCCGCCACATATTACTACTGTAAGCATTGTTCCCTACTGTTTCTTACGTTTCCAGTGTATAAAAAGCTCAGTCCTCATGATCTCCTGGCGGTTCTGCCGTCGGAAGGAAAATTATAGATAGGCTGAAACTTTCGGAAAAGCGTAGTTTTCCATTTCTATACAGTTCCATTCCATTATGTAAGGACATCAACCTCGCGATTTTAGGTAATTTTACGACTTCGTTAGATTTTCCAACGGTAGTTATGTCATTGAACTTTCGAGCATTTAGAATATGATAACAAAGCAATTCTCCGTAACTGATTTCAATTATTCCACGAAATGAAACAGGTCACCAAACTAGCATAGCTGGAATAGTTTAAAAACTACCACTATTCCAACCGATACATAGATGCTTCCGTTCTGCCGGTAGGATTGACCGCTATCTGGAGCGGGTAACTCGAAGTTTGTTTAAGTAGCAGAATATAGTGCGCTGCAATTTTGTTTTGCCACACATACTTCTTTCCGCTTCCTTTCAGGTTTTCGAACACGTGGGTTGGCGGCGTAAGTGCAACGGGTTGAGAAGGGTGATCAACCAGAACCCGAGGTCAACGGTCAGTGAGGACACGAATGATTGGTGAGAATTCCCGGACGATGGGACCCTGTATATATATATATGCATATGGGCAAGGACACGCGGCGATCTCTAATGAGATAGAAACTCGAGTCTAGTGCTTCGTCTCAAAAGAGGTTGGCTGGGAAGTCTATCTGAAGGCAGACGCTGCGATCGAATATGAGTGATGGTCAGCATGGGAATCAACCAAATCCCCGACTACTCATCGGTGAACCAGGATCTCTCGGTATCTGTGTTGATGTTAATACAAGTTCCTCGTTGACGTGTGACTCTTCTCTTTCGCGAGACGGAACGTGTGCGTTCCGATTTGCAAACGTTGGACATAGTTTTCGCTGGTTCTGTAATTGACATTTTGATGTATCATAATTTTGGCACCCGCGGTGGGACAATAATTTCAGTGATGCTCAGTTCCTCAGATACCGAAGAGATGCCCAAGTTTGCACATGAAGCGGAGGAGTTACGTATTCCGGAGCACACGCCCGCACTGTGTATGAGACAGGAACGGGGACTGCCAGCGCCAGAGAAATACATTTTCGGGGAAGACTGACGTTTAGAAAGCGCAGGTTTGCCGCTACACAGGGCATTTCTCTCCAGATCGGCAGGTGATTTTACTGAATTTAGTTTCCCTTTAGGCGTCTGAAGAAATTGTCAACTTTCATATTCCGGAGGATCTCGAAGGCCTGTCCCGCCTTCTATGACATAGGGTCGCAGGTAATGGTATGGCAATTAAGTATCAGAGAGACTTTCATGAACGACGACAGCTAATCGCGGAAGGGTTAATGAATTAAAAACAATAGTTGAGGAGATTGGCGGGGCTGCCGTTTGTGAACGACATGTAGGAGAATTGGGAGAGTGGTAGTTTGGAGAGACTACCTCAGGGGATTCGACACCGCAGAAACAATTCGAATTCTTAAGATGATGTTCACTATTATTTGCTCGCAGCATTCACAATCAGAAAGATATTGCAACCGGCATTTTCCAAAAAACGCGCTACACTCCAGTTTCACTCTCATAAGTGCTCGACAGTAGTGCATATTCTTGCCACGGCAGGGATTTGAACTCCGGCCATTCCAATGGTGAGGTAACAGTGTTGACCAGTGCGCTGCCATTGACCTCACATTAGGCACGACCGAATTATCAAATCTGTACGCTCAACCACTCCAGCTTGTAAGCAATGATAAGTTTGCGCGATCTACTCAAGAGGAGACACGGTAGCTATCTTATTAACTAAAGTCGATAACTCTGTGATTAGTACTTCCAAGACAGGCAGAGATCACTGAAATCATTCAACCCGCAAGGCGATATGGCCGGAGTTCAAATCCCGGCTGTGGCAAAGATATGCACTACTGACGAGCTCTACTGAGAGCGAAACTCGAGTCTATTGCTTCTTTTTGAGGGAAGCTGGCTGCAAAGTCTACCTAAATGTGGAGGCTGCGATAAACGTCAGTGATTGTCAGCTTGAAAATACACCAAAATCCCCGACTACTTATCAGCAACGTGAACTTCTTCTCCGCCCGCACCGAAACGTGGTCAATGCTGAGAACCTGGCCGAGTTGTTGGACCGAGCGGAATGTGTTGAACTCAGAAATGAACAATTCAGCTGTGTGGCTCAGGGTACATTTGATAAGCGGCCACAGAGCAAACAGGCCAGCGTAAGTAATGCGCAGAAGACAAACATTGCATGCAAGACCGCCCAAAAATAAACGTATCAGAAAACAGTCGACATGACCGGTGCAGATGTTTTATCTGTTGCCGGTATGGACACGTGGCGCGCTGGAGTATATTATCCGCAGGGGAGCGTGCGCCTGCCGGTTAGTCTTCTGTATGACTGTCGCGTATCCCCCTTGTTCCTAAATGTGAGGATTAAGATGTTGCGTTATGCCCTGTACTGAAAACAAAAGTTGGTGGTCATGACTTTGAAGGTCTGTTAGATTCCGGGTCCGTATGCAGCCTGCTTGGTAATAAAACATACAGCACTTGTCAGTTTGATGTAATAGTGGGACCTGTGAACCATGTTCTGGTCGTGAATGAACAACCGTTACGCATATTGGCGTGTGTCCGTGGAACAGTGCAGATAGAGAAGTGGACGTGTACAGTGAAGTTCTTGGTTGTCCCAAAGTTACCGTTTCATGTCATTCTGGACAATGACTGTTTGGTAACCACGCAGTGTATCCTGGACCTACCTAACCGGGCCGTATGCGTATATGACGAGTGTTTTTCGTTGTAACCTGTGTAAAAAACCTTGTCAGGCCTTGTGGAGGTCGGTGAAGGACAGCACTTAACCGAGGAGAAAGTGCACGTCGAATTCGAATGGCAGAAGTGCGCGGCATTATTTCGCAGCTCTCAGCACGCATAGCACGGAGAGTACGGGAAGTGGTTGGAGAGCACCAGGTGACACTTTAGTGGGGAGGGCAACCGCCTGGACGCACTCGCCTTTTGCAACATAGTATTTACACGGGGAGGCACGCCCGATTCGGCAAGGTGCTCATCGCTTACCAATCCACCTTCAAGTTTAGGTGGAACAGCTTTCAGTAGACATGTGAGAGGGAGGCATTAGCCGGTCGTCAACACCCTCATGGGCTTCTCCGGTAGTATTAGTCAGGAAAAAGAATGGCTCCTTAAGATTACATGTTGACTATCGCCAGTTAAACGCGGTAACTAAAAACGAATCGTTTCCCTCACGACGTATCGATGACACTACTGATGCTATTTCGGGCACCGAGTGGTTCAGTACCCTTGGTTTGGCCTCTGTTTATTGGTAGGTGGAAGTGGAGCCTAGTGACCACCTGAAAACCGCGTTTGGGTTACCCTCTGGTCTGTACGCGTTTGAAACCATGCCATTCAGATTGACGAATGCTCCGGCAACCTTTCAAAGATTATTGCAGCAGGTGCTCGGAGACTTCATTCCCAAGCAGCGTCTGGTTTACCTAGATGACGTGATTGTACACGACGGCACTGTTGATGGACATTTGCATAACCTTGTCAACGTTCTTTCAAGAACAGCTGAGGCTGAAATGGAATTGAATCCAACTGAATGTTCGTTTGTGCGGACTGAATTAAAACATTTAGGGTACGTTATTTCATAACCTGGTGTGAGCTGTGATCCCGAAACGGTGCGTAAGTTGAAATAATGGCCAACTCCTGAGAGTGTTGAGGAGGTCCGTAGTTTCC